>CAIGRF010076104.1:24351-48801 GCA_903798235.1 Fraxinus ornus | reverse complement strand
ATAAATTAAAAAGGGGTATTTTAATTTATCAATTTTGATTAGATCAAAATAATAATTTACGTCGTTAGGCATCGTGATCGGGAACCTAATAGGTCACACACAAAAGAGAACCAGAAGAATGAGATTTACCAATTAATTAATTGACAAGTGTTGGATAATTAATTAATTGGGTTGCTTATTAATAGGCCCGAATTAATTAATTAGATTAATTAATTCATGGACTTGATTTAATTAATTTGATTAATTAAATGCTGGATCGGGCTAAGTTAAGAGATGGGCCAAGCCCATTTGGACTTGTATTAATAGGCTGCTAGGGTTTGAAAACTGTAATGGATTTTTTCATTATTATTGCTAGCACAAGAAAAGAAAACCCTAGCCGTCATTCTTATTCTCTGTGTGGATCACCATTGGAGACTGGACAATTGGATAGCTTGGATTACAGATCATGATCATTGGAGTTCGTGAATCAGTAAAAGAATTTGCAGAATTCATCTAAGGTACAATTCTAATCACAGTTTCTATCTAAACATAAAGCAGATCCTTGTTTGGGAATCAAATTTTTTTTTATTTCTAACTAGGTTCCCAACACGCTCTATATATATATTGCTTTTAGCGTGCATTTTTTTTTCTATATTTTGCTTAAATTTTGTCTAAACAATAAAAAAAGTTCATAATCTGCGGTATAGGCTAAGCCGACCTAACTCGTGGTCTACGGGTCGAGATGAGACTAGGTTATTGGTCCATTCTAGCCTTACTTTTATGCATAGTTTATGAAATCCAACTCAACCCAATCAAATCGAAAACTAGGTGAACCAGATAGCAATTGAATAGGTCAAATTTTGGATAAATTGACGGTTTTCATTAACTTTGCAACCAATTTAATTTGATCGGGTTTCAGTAATTAATTTTTAATCTTTGATAACCAGGGATATGAAGTATTGTCATTTATCTGTTTATGTTGTATATGTTGTGAATAAATCATGTATTATTATCTTAAAATATTTTTTTAGAAAAATTACAATCCAACATTTATTAAATTTTTTAATTACCAAATAACTATTTTATTGATTTATTATATATGGAGTGATTATTTGTATTTAAGATAAATCAAATACTTTTAAAATGTGAATGCTATAAGTTTTATTAGAAATTTTATACTGTACGAAATCGAAAATTAAAATGTAAACGGTAGTAATAATTAATTTACAATATCATCAATTTAAAAAATATAAAATTATCGGTGACAAGTAACTTAAAAAACTTTATTTATGTCTCAATATACTCTTTATATATTTTGAAACTTTTTTTCTGAAAAAAAAAAAAAGAAAAAGTTATAAGCAATGACACACCATAGATATATCAGTTCAACCAATGATCCAATGAGTGTTATAACTATGCTCTTATTTCAATTTGGGTCCCCTGATGAGAGTGGAATCTTTAAAGCATACAAAAAATCCTAATATTAGCATTATTAAGTAGGTTCTCTGAACTTTATAGTTTCAATTTATTTGTTGACTTGTGTTGTGCTTTGACCCAAATTTTAGTGGATATTGGAGTCTAAATTGGAGTGGTTTTGAAGAGATCAAAATTATGGACCGGAGGAAAAAGTTACCGTATTTTCGCTGACTTGGCGCTAGTTGGACTCTCGAGTAAACTCGATAGAAAACAACTCGAAACTTGGTCACTAGCCTGGAACTGCCTGTCGCTTGAGCGTCGGGGTTATCACTCTTATCCAGCCCAGCCCAGCCCCGTTCTCATTTTTAACACAAGTCTGCCATATACATGGCATGACTTGTATAAAAAACTAACACAACAAAATCATACAACATCCTGAAAGCTTAAGATTTCAATTGAGAGTATGGAGATCTTGTAAATACAGTTACTGTTGATTATAGTGGATTTCTCCTCCACTGTCCGTGGTTTTTTCCCATATTGGGTTTCAACATAAATCTTTATTTTTATTTCATTATCTTGAAATCAAAACTCATAATAAGTCGTATCGGAGTAATTCTGGTATCTTGTTTGTTCCATAACAAGTGGTATCAGAGCGATGATGATTGTTCTACATGGCGACAATAAAGTATGATTTCTCATTGTTGGAGAGAAACATGAGATATACCTTATGGAAAGTGAAGATACGAGCAGTTCTAGCATAGATGGATTTGGAGAAAGCCTTGTTTGATAAGATGCCTGCTACTTGGATACAAGATGAAAATCAGCGTAGTGCTCAAAAAGCCCAATCTCAAATTCATCTACATCTTTCAAATCAAATTTTTTAGTATGTTCAAAAGGAGAAAAGTGTCGCTGCGTTGTAGTTGAAGTTGGAACAACTTTCCATAACAAAGAGCTTGACCAGCAAGCTACACTTGAAACAACACTTGTATTCTCACCGGATGTCTGAAGGTACGTCATTTGATGATCACTTAACTATGTTCAAAGAAATCGTGGTCAATTTGGAGATATTGGAAGTTAACTGTGACGATAAGGACTTGGCGCATGTTGTTGTGTTATCTATCGCCATCATATGTGACTTTTAGAGATATTATTCTCTATAGTCGGGATACTCTCACCGTGGAAGAGGTTTATGATGCTTTACTATCTAAGGAGAAGATGAGGCATCGTGTTGGAGGATCGGGGAATCATGCTGAAGGATTGGTTGTGCGTCAAAGAAATCAAGACAGGAATCTTGGCAGAAATATGAGGGAAATATCGAAATCTAGACATGCTGAGAAGACACGTCACTATTGTAAGAAGAAGGGTCATATTATAGATGATTGCTATGCCTTCAAGAATAGAAACAAAGTTGTTGGTACAAAGTGAATGAGAGCTTCTTGTGATTTCTGACATAGATTCCAAACCATGTGAGAAATGAGCTCTTGACTCAATGTGTACCTTTATATGTGTCCCAACAAGGGCTGATTTTCAACTTATAAAGGAGTTTTGAAATGTGCAGTTATTATGGAAAACAACGCGCTTTGTAAAATTGTTGAAGATGGTAAGTCAGAATCAGAATGTTCGATGGGCTATCAGAATACTTACAAATGTAAGGTATGTTCCGAAACTGGAGCGAAATCTCATATCTTTGAGTGTACTTGACTTAAAAGGTTATAGATACACAGGTGAAGGTAGAGTCTTGAGGTGAGCCGGGGTACTCTTGTTGTCATGAAGGGATATGAAATCTCTACACAGTTGTAGATTTTGCATGGTTCCACGGTAATTGGGAATGCAGCAATTTCTACTTCTTCTTTGATAGATGATGAAATTACAAAACTTTAGCATATGCGGCTCGAGCATATGAGTGAGAGTGGCATGATAGAGCTGAGTAGAATGTGACTTCTTGATGGGCAGAAGACCAACAAAATAATTTTTGCGAGCCTTGTGTCTTTGGGAAACAGAAGAGAGNCTAGGGTACCATCTAAAGGAGGTTGTTATTACTTGTTGACAGTGATTGATGACTTTTCAAGGAAATTTTGGGTATTCTTCTTAAAGTAGGAGAGTGATGTGTTTGAGATCTTCAAAGAGTGGAAAACATTGGTAGAAAAGCAGACTGGAAAGCAAGTGAAACAACTACGCACTGATAATGGGTTGGAGTTTTGCTTAGATGAATTCAATAGCTTCTACAGGGGTGAAGGCATATTGAGACGCTGACATTGTCTGGAACTCATCAACAAAATGGCGTGGCAGAATGGATGAACGGAACCTTGATGGAAAATGTTAGTTGAATACTTTCGAATTATGGGTTGCCTAAGACTTTTTGGGCTGAAACTGCTACTACTTCTTGTTTTCTGATTAATCGCTCACTCTCAATTGCCCCTGATAAAAAGACACCAAAAGAGGCATGGTATGGTAAGCCTTCTTGCTATTCTGATTTGAAAATTTTTGGGCGTCAGACTTATGCTCATGTGGATAATGGGAAGTTGGAACATAGGTCTAGAAAATGTATCTTTATTGGGTATAAATTATGTGTGAATGGGTATAAGTTGTGGTGTCCAGAGACTAGAAAGGTGATTATTAGTAGGAATGTAGTATTTGATGAACTTGCTATGGTCCGTGGCTCATCTCTTGGGGATTCTGATAAAACTGAGGAGCAGAATTATTCAACTCAGGTGGAGTTGGAAATTGGTTCAAATGAACAATAAGAGGTTGCAGAACATTCTACTATAGATCAGTCTAGTTCGGGGTTGACAGAAAGTACTATCATGCCTACTTTACCTACACCAAAGTATTCAATAGCTAAGGACAGACCTCGCAGACAGCATAGATCTCTATAGAAGTATGAGGAAGCAGATTTGGTAGCTTATGCATTAAGTGTGGCTGAAGGCATTAATTCCATTAAGGAGTCTGCTAGTTTGCTACATATTTAGAGGCAGTCAGTTGCAGTGATTCTAGCATATGGATGATTGCTATGCAGGAGGAGATGAAGTCATTGAACAAAAATAGCACTTGGAACATGGTGTAATTACCTACAGGTAAAAAGGTTGTTCGCTGCAAATAGGTGTTCAATAGAAAGGAATGCACATCATGGATTGAAGATGCTAGATTAGTGGTAAAGGGCTACAGTTAGATTTCAGGTGTCAACTTTACAGATGTGTTCTCACTAGTTGTGAGGCATAGTTATGGCTAAGAATGACTTGGAGCTTGAGCAGTGGATGTCAAGACATCATTCTTACATGGTGAACTTGAGGAAGGCATCTACATTCAACAACCAGAAGGGTTCACATTCTCTAGGAAATAAGACCATGTGTGCTTGTTAAAAAGTCCTTGTATGAACAAAGCAGTCACTGAGACAGTGATATAAGAGGTTTGATTCATTTAGGACTACTTATGGTTTCTTCTGATGTAATTATGATAGTTGTGTGTACATCAGAAATGAAGATAGATGATCGACTACATATTTGTTATTATATGTTGATGATATGCTCATAGTAGCCAAAGATAAAGCAGAGGTCAGAAAATTGAAGTTTCAACTCAACAAGGAGTTTGATATGAAGGATTTAGGTGCAATAAAAAAGATTTTCGATATGGAAATCTTGAAGGATAGAAAGGTTGGCAGATTGTATTTATGTCAGGAGGGGTACATTGAGAAGGTGCTTGAAAGATTCAATATGGTGAATGCGAAGGCTGTCAGTATTCTCTTGGCTGCTCACTTTAAATTATCATATAACTTGTGTCCTTGGTCAGATGAAGACATTGATTACACTTTCAGGTTCCTTATTCCATTATAGTTGGTTCGCTTATGTATACTATGGTTTGTACAAGGTCTGATTTGACACATACAATTAGTGCAGTTAGAAGATACATGGTAAATCCTGACAAGGAACATTGGAAAGCAGTACATTGGATCTTCTGATACTTGAGGGTTATATGCAATAACGAGATACAGACAGACCATCACGTATGTCATTTCTTGTTTGTGAAGTAAGTAGTTGATCTCACAAGTTAAAGTGTGGTGACACTTAAATGAACATGTGGATGTTTTGTTATAGAACAAAAAATTGGAGACCCGCTGGAGAGATTCTACATGGATAACTATCTAAGTGTCGGTGGTTAATATCTAATGTTCGGTAGTGGAATTGGTCATTTGACTTGAGGTCATCATAGTCACTTACATGAAGACAATCATACTTTCGTAATGTTTATGCTCTGTCAAGGGTCGCTAATACGACATTGTTCGGGTATGTCAAGAATTATACAAAGGTTGTGAATGATCAATAGATGATACGTCACTCTTAGATAATAAGAGATTTTGATCTATATTTCATTCAGTTAAGTTAATAACATAATCCTTGGCCAAGGTGTATTCACAAGTCGAAAAAGAGTTTTCGTCTTATATTGACTTAATAGTAGGATGAAAGATATGGTCGATAATTGAGATTGACACACATCAATATCTCGTAATTGATCGGATCATATTGATGAAGGGATTATAGTTTCACGGTAAACGAACTAGTTTGGTTTTTTCATACCATGTGACATTTTCTGTCACATGTATTGCCTAGCACATTGCTAGATGTTAATTTGGGACAACGAATGTGAATTTGTCATAAATTAAGAGGGGTATTTAATTTTTAGATTTTGATTATATCAAAATAATAATGCACGTAATTAAGCATCGTGATCGGAAACCTAATGGGTCACACATAAAAGGAGAACTAGAAGAATCAGATTCACCAATTAATTAATTAACAAGTGTTGTACGATTAATTAATTGGGTTGCTTGTTAATATGCTCGAATTAATTAATTATATAAATTGATTCATGGAGTGAATTTAATTAATTTGATTAATTAAATATTGTACCGGGTTAAGTTTAAGAGATGGGTCGAGCCCACTTGGACTTATATTAAGAAGCCATTAGGATTTCAGAAAAACATAACATAACATAATTCATATTCTTTGGTTTAACAACCTGCCCTGTCTCAGGATTGAGATTTAGTATCAAACAAATGAACAACTTTAACAGTACAAAAATTAAGTAAATCTCCACTTGTTACATGCATAACCCGACGTATGTGTACGTGAAAACTCATGTCAACATATTAAGATTGCGATTAGCTCAACACCTGACCTATAATAGTCATATATTTCCTTACTTTGCTCGAGAAATACACACCCCAAACTTATGTTTATCACTCAATTTTCTCGAGGTGCATCCTTAGTTGAATTTATTCAATTCTATTCCTTACCCTCTCTTAACTTGGATATATCTCACAATTACAAGTTCACACTTCAATAAGTCGAGATTTCTCCTATATTTTTTATTCCGTTAACCTTTAAGACTGAACTAAGTTACTTGTCTCTCATCAAAGGTACAGTTCTATAAACTAAATGTGGCCTAATCAATGTAGTTGTGTATTTATTTATTTATTATTTTTTTCAAACATCTTCTCATTTGCTTTCTATATAACCATGTAACGAATTTTAGACCGATGACTCCCAAGTCAGATGACCATAGGGTACCAAGTTTTAAATTACCCTTACAGACTTAATCACCCGAGTTGTGTAGGCTAGAGAAAATGCTTTTATTTACTCAAAGATTAGTGCAACACCCATTTTCCTTTTGACATTCAGTTTCTAAAATGAACCTCTAACTTATAACTTTCACATCGTTTTCATCTCATTGGTTTTATACAATCCACACAAGATAATTTTCATGCACAGAATCCCTATTCATCTCAATGTTCTCGTGTAATAGCTTAATCACCTAGTCATCGTAGACTGTTGTATGAGCTCGGCATACATGCTCTGAATTTGTAGACTGTTCTCGAACCTCATTCTCAATGTTACCCAAGCGGTCCAAAGTTTCGTTAGTCCTCATCTGAATCATATCAACTCTGCCCATATAGTTATTTAGCCATCCATTCAAGACATCGACCTCCCGTCTTACAGCCAGGACTCCCTACTGGCACTAAAAGTGAAGTTCCTCACAGTCTGGATATCCTGCCCATAGCGACCACAGCCTGCTGAAGATCTATCTTAGCAGTATGTATCAACATCCAGTGGTGCCGATGGTGGTGGTGGTGCCTCAAGCATCCCAGTGTCCTTAGCTACCTACCCATGTACAGCTTGTTGCTATGTCAATAGCTCACTTTCATACTTCTCTCTGTGTTTTTCCCTAGCTCGAATAGCGTTTAATGAAAGGGCTAGGTCTTTCGATAAGCTGGGATAGTGATTCCCGTACTCTTCCAGATCCCACTAATCAGATTTAGAAAAATTAGTGAACGATGACGATCTCCTTAAACACCCTTAGAATGAATCAAATCATAGATAAAGGTGGCCAAGTCAATCTTCTATCTTCTAACTAAGTGATAGATAAAATCGACCGTCAGATCGTTGAATGTAGTCCTGTGTGAGGTTGGCTCGATGCTATGAAAAATAAATAGCCATAGAATGGCTATGGACGGTATGAGCTCAATCTGATGTCATGCTGGCATTTGTAACGGCCACGCATCTTCACGCCCAAGTAGGACTTTCCCAACTGTCCCTTACCCACATCTGATGTAGTTGCTCAGACTTCGGAGTGTCTATGTCACTATTGAAGTTCACATAAAATTCGCGAACCAAGCCTTCATATACTAGGTAAGGTCTTTCAACCACTTTAGCCCAATCGTCGTTTCGTACCAAAGTCACGATCTCAAATTCGAGAAAATCTTCTAATCTGACCAGCCGTTTTGGAAGCCATGACTAGTGGCTAATGACATTTGAGTATCGTGTGGTGGCTCTTGATCCAGAAATCTTTGTATTCCTCCTTCAAGTCCCCTTGTTCGTGTAGTACTCGAAATGGAGGCCACATTTTCCTTTCCTTTGGAGGTGTGCTTAGGAGGCATTCTATAAACACAACAAGAATTAAAACATGTAAGTTAACTATGATACATAAATAAATACCAAAGTATTTGGAGATAATATAAGAAGTTGAGCATCAAATCCCTAAACTTATGTCACAATAAAAAAATAATTCAAGGAATATGTCAAACAAAGCATGATGCAATCTCTAGGCACATGAAATAATGTTATTAGTCTAGCATTTGTTCAAATTTGAGGTCAAAAGGACTTCATTTGAGTTAGGAAACGAAAGGATGAAGTGAGTGACGTGAAGTGAGTTTCGCAAGCCATGTCGTGCCTATGTATGACATTTTAAGTTTTCGTGTTTCCAAATGCATTAGTTAGTGAAGTTTAACACAAAAATCATGCCAAAACATATAATAATCATGTTACATTCGAGATGAACCCTAATTCAACACCAATTTTCACACGTGCATTTTATCGAGCACTTTGAAGGCATTATTTTTTTGAACTTTTCAAAGCAATGATATTAATCAAGCCACAATTTTTTCTCAATTCAACAAACAAGCATAATTTCATCACTATCTAATACCCAGACTCCATCTCAGACATTCAATGTCATGCCCCAAAGCAACTAAAAAAGATTACATAGCATGAAGTAAAAATAATTGTTAACATACCTTGATGTAGGATGTGATGTTGAGGATGAAACCCCGTGTCGTGTTTGTTCAAAGCCTAAGAGTAAAATTGATGAGTGTATTTGTTCGTGTGCGTGGATGAGAGCATGAAGGAGAGGAACTAGGTGCGTATTGTGTGGGTGGTGTTCTATTTTTAAAATCGATTTTTGGGCTTTTTGTTAACTTTATGCGACCGCATAGAGTTAATGGTTAGGTCACATAAAGAAAAGTGTCAGGCCAAGTTAGGCCCTAACACATGACATGCGACCGCATTACTTGTACCAATAAAGCAATTTTTTTTTAGATTCAACTATTTTCTACGTTCGACAATTCAAGATCCTCGAGGCCTCGATTTTCATGCCAACAAGCTCAATTTTTTGGTCAATTTTTACTAAAAACTCGGTTTTCACTCTACAATTTTTGCCTTGCTTTCCAACGCTCACAAAATTTTTTAAAACACACTTTAAACCACAGTAATTCAGAGACTTGAGCGAAAAAAAAAATTTCTTAGAAAAATTCTATGATGACTATACAATTCACACAAACTCAACAATAAACTCCCCCCAACCAAATCGGACATTGTCCTCACTGTCTAAGCATGCATACCAATAGGAAGGGTATCACTTGAATACTGAAATAAATAAACATAGAATCTGAACGATGGTTAACTTGAAAAGTGCTCAATTGAAAAAAATAAAGCAAGAAACGAAAAATAAAACTAATATAAAGAAAAGTAAAGTGAAGAATATACTTGAGTGATGTCAAAGATGGTAAACAGGGTCTGGAAGATGAACTTTTTCCAGTTGTCCATAAACTATCTTGAGATGCTGCCCATTCAATTTAAACACTCTATACCATCGTTAGGATCCTCAATTTCAATTGCCCCATTTTCAACTTGTTTCACCACGAAAGGACCAGTCCACCTAGATCTATGTTTTCCTTGGTGCATATGAAGTTTAGAATCATACGAGTATACTTTCAGATTTGTTTCAAATATTTTCCTAAGAATGTTTTTATCATGAAATGCTTTCATTTTTGACTTCTAGATTATAGAATTTTCATATGCATCATTTTTAAACTCTTCCAACTAGTTACCTGAAACTTCCTAAGCATACCCCCCACCCTCTTCTAGGTCAAAATTAAAATGTTTGATAGCCCAATACGCTCAGTGCTCAAATTCTATAGGTAAATGGCAAGACTTTCCAAAAACAAGTCTATAAGGTAACATGCCTAAGGTGGTCGTATAAGCTGTACGGTAAACCCAAAGTGCATCATTTAGTCCCAATTTTTACGATTGGAGTTCACCATTTCTCCAAAATTTGTTTAATTTCCCTATTAACTAATTCTACTTGTCCGCTAATTTTGGGATGATAAGCAGTAGAAATTTTATGAACAAACCCATGCTTTTTCATTGGTGCTTCAAATGAATGGTTGCAAAAGTGTGTGCCGTTGTGACTAATAATAACTCGTGGTGTCCCAACCTAGACAAGACATTTTGTTTAAGAAATTTAACAAATGTTTTATTATAATTGGCTATACAAGCTACTGTCTCTACCCATTTAGAAACATAATCTATAGCCACAATGATGTATAAGTAACCCAAAGAAGGGCAGTATTTACATAGGCATGGGTCATTCCAATAAAACTTATGTACATCAATCATGACCTTTCTCTTATCTTGTGCACTCCTCTCTACTGGAATTTGACTGCAACCATGTAATTTACAATGCAAGCAAACCATGGTAGAGAGAAAACAGAAAACAAATGCTCATTTGGAAAGTCGTCTCTTATTGGTAATGGATTCGCATTGTCCTCAAAAGTTAACCTTGACAAATGCTCGGCTACCACATTCTCCACTCATTTTTTCTTTAAGGTGATGTCAAATTCCAATAACAGTAAAATCCACCATATTAAACGCGCCTTAAGGGCGGTATTGTCTGTCAAAATTATAATGGGAGAGCCAATCAAATAAAAATGAAATTTATCAAGAGCAAAAGCTGCGGCAGTAATTCTTTTTCAGTAGTGGAATAATTCATTTGAGCACTGTTGAGAGTTCTACTAGCGTAGTAGATTTCAAAGGGCTTACCTTCCTTTCGTTTCCCAAGGACAGCACCTACTGCATAATCGTTTGCATCACACATAATCTCAAATGGCAATGTCCAATCAGGTGGGTGCATTATGGGTACTGAAGTTGGCTTGTCAATCAGCTTTTTAAATGCCTCTTGGCAAGCTGAAATCCATTTAAAAGTAGCATTTTGTTTAAGAGGTTACATAATGGTCTAGATATGGACGAAAAATTATGTATAAACCTCCTATAAAAATGTGCATGGCCAAGAAATGATCTAATATCTCTTGTTATCTTAGGAGTAGGCAATTTAGAGATTAATTCAATCTTGAATTTATCAACCTCTATCCCTTTAGATGAAATTACATGTCCTAAGACAATGCCTGAATGTACCATAAAATGGCACTTCTCCAATTCAAAACTAACCCATTTTCCTCACACTGGGTTAAAACTCTCTTCAAATTCAACAAACATGCATCCAAAGAGGTTCCAAAAACAGTTAGGTCATCCATGAAAACTTCCACTCAATTTTCTTCCATGTCACTAAATATGCTCATTATGCATCTTTGAAAAGTAGCAAGAGTGTTACATAATCCAAATAGCATCTTACGAAATGCATAGGTACCAAAAGAACAAGTAAATGTGGTCTTTTCTTGATCTCCTAAAGCTATTTCAATTTGATAATAACCAGAATAGCCATCAAGAGATAGTAAAAGGGATGACCAGCTAGCCACACACTCCAGAATTTGCTCTAAAAAGGGGAGAGGAAAATGGTCCTTGTGTATGGCAGTATTTAACTTATTATAATCAATGCACATACGGCATCCAATCGCTATCTTAGTGGGAACTAGTTCACCTAATTCATTCTTTACAACTGTGACACCTGACTTTTTATGGACCACTTGTGTTGGACTAACCCATTTAGTATCCGCAATTGGGTAAATGATACCCGTATCTAACAGTTTTAACACCTCATTTTTCACAACTTCTTTCATTGTGGGGTTTAACTTACGTTGTGTGTCTCTTTTAGGACTTGTTTCCTCTTCTATGTGAATCCTATGTGAACAAATTAAAGGACTAATACCCTTAATGTCAACTATTGTCCATCCAAATGCAAATTTATACTCATTTAGAATATTTAAAGGTTGCTTACCTTGTAAAGCATTCAATTCTAAAGATATAATTACACGAGAAGTATCACCTGGTCCAAGAAACACGTGTTTCAGTTCAGGGGACAGTGGTTCCAACTCTGGTTCGAGACACTCAATGTTTGATGATTGTTGCCCTCAACTCCTTTCTAGTAATTTTTTGAATTTTGGGCTGCCATGGTGATGTCCCACAATTATGAGATTTTACAAAAAAACAACATTTTAGCAGATTCCTCATTATCACAACTTGCTGGATTTTTAGAATTTAAGATAAAAGAGTTCAAAGTGTCAAAATCAGCAATTGCATATGCTTCCTCCCTATGCTGCTTAGTGATGTGAAAAATATTGACTTTTTAAGTCATGTTCCCAAAAGACAACTTCATTAAACCAATCCTGCAATTTCTAAGAGCGTTAGCTGTGGTAAGGAATGGTCTACCAAGAATGATAGGTATTTTAGAATCAACATTCACATCAACCTTCAAGTCTAGAACTAAAAAAATCAATTGGATAATAAAAGTTGTCAATTTGTACCAAAACATCCTCAACTACTCCTCTAGGTCTTATAGTGGACCGATCAGCTAGTTGTAAAACTACAGATGTAGGTTTTATCTCACCTAAGCCTAACAACAAATAAATAACATAAGGCATGAGGTTAGCACTAGCTCCTAAATCAAGAAGGGCTTGTGCAAACTCACAACTCCCAATAATGCAAGAAATGGTAGGATAATCAAGGTCCTTATATTTTGGTGGGACCCTTTGCTCAATCACCGCACTCACTTGTTCAGTCAAGAAAACAAAATTCTTTTCATGATGTTTCATCTTCACAGTACACAAGTCTTTAAGGGCTTTAGTATAGGTGAGAACCTGGGCAATCACATGCAAGAGAACCTGGTTAATTTTTACTTGTTTAATTTGCTCTCAGATCTCGTTGTATTGACGAGTAGCTTTCACGGTAAGCTTGAGAGCAAGAAGAAAGGGCACTCTAGCTAGATTTTACACTACCTCTTCACTGGGACTGCTCTCTTCAGAATTACTAAAGTCCTTTCATTTTCCCTAGATTTCCTAGACTTGGTGATTGGTTTTATAACCTCACCACTTTGAGTGGTGATGGCATTCACTTTCTTAAGTTTGTTTTCTTCTGAACCTAAGGTTTGAGCCATATATTGTCCCTTAGGATTTGGTTGAGCCTGAGCTGGAATCTTCCCATGTTCCACTACAGCTAAAGCATTAGTCAACTTGGACATATGGTTTTTTATCTCTTTGTTTTCCTCAACCACTTGAGTGATCATAGTTTTCAACTTCTGATTGGTCTTATCTTGAAGCTCTATAAAAGCATGTAAAGTGTCTTCTAAACAGTTCCTAGAAAATGTGGGCTGATATAAAGGTGTATTGAAAGCTCTAGATGGCTGGGCAAGTTGCTGGTTTTCAGATTTCCAACTGAAATTGGGGTGATTCCGCCACCCTTAATTGTAGGTATCAGAAAAAGGATCATATGGCTTTTATACATACTTAAAACATTGCAGTGTTCCTCATGAACCCCTCACTATTGTACTGGATGATCAATTCCACCACCACACAAAAAGGTCTAGAGGACTCAACACGGGTAACATTACATGTAGGCTTTCAATTTGTAGTATGTAGGGTTTCAAGTTCTCTAGTAAGGGCCTCTACATTAGCTCTAAGATTATCCTCCTCCCTAAGATGATAAATATCTGTACTAGAAGACTTTGCTATGGGTCGTGACCTATTAGTACTATCAGAGGGGCTAGGTCCAGTCCAAGTATGAGCTTTTTCAGCAAGGTCATCTAAGTACTCTATGGCCTGATTTGCAATAACTCATCATTATACATCATCTCAACAAATTAACACTCCCTGGGTGTTATTTCTTCATAAAAATAACTCACAATACGCGAATTCTCATAACCATGGTAAGGGCAAAAGGTTTGTAACTCTTTGTATCTTTTCCATACTTGGTGTGTCTCGTTATCTTTTGAGCAAATGAAGAAATTTGCTTCTTCAGGGCACTAGTCATATGATGAGGGAAGTATTTGCTAAAAAAAAAAGGCTTGAGTTCTATAAGGTGCATCCCCATGCTCACTATCAGTCATAGTATTGTGTACTGTGGTGGTCGTGGCAATTGATGCAATGTTAAATATAGGGTTAGAAAGAGATTCAAACACTATAAGAGGCCCTTAAGCGAATTCTCCTTGCTTGCTTCGATTCTTTTTTCAGTTAATCCCTTAGTTTCTTGTACCGTCTCCCCGGCAACGACGCCAAAATTTGATTACGCCCAAAGAATAATGAGGTAATTGTAGCACTGTTTTGGGGTATCGATTCGACATGGAGATAATAAAAATACTTAAAGGATCGAAAAGTGAATGTTCTTTTAAAATCTCAAAATTTGTTTGTTCAAATGAACTTAAGATCGAGTTTGAAATATTGAAAGAATGTATTTGTTTGAATGAAGTTCAAATCAAGTTTGAAAGAGTGAATCATTAGAATTCCCTCAGTTGGATCGGATCATTCAACATCAACGATTCATTTTTCTGATAACGCAATTAGAGATGTTCAACCTAGTTTCTCTAACGAGAAAATATGTCATTTAAACCCATTATTCAATTGTAATTCTAACGGTTAATCCTCCTGCTATAGCATGCACACTTTTTTTTTATTATTAAAATCAGATTCAAAAACAACTATATACTCAAGCATAAAGCAGTAATGAATCACACCAATGAACATAAATAAATGAGATTAAAACCTAAACGAACACTTCAATCATCCAATAGAAAAAGCGTGATCGATTCTATGAAAAATATAATAAAAGTTAAGTCAATCTGAAAAAAACTTTATGGAAAGGAAGTCTTAACCATTGAATTGTTTAAAAAATGAAAATGAAAATTAATGAATCAAAAAGTGTTGAAATCACCGAATCCAATTGAGCTCCTTCATAGCTTTACCAAGGTTTTTAGCTTCACCAAGGTTTTAAGACTTGTCAAACATGCATTAATTGGTTTTCTTTAGGTACGTTTGGTTTGAGAACATGTTAAAAACCGAACAATCGAACCGCTTATACCTCTAGCGACCCTTCCTGTCTTTCTTGAATATTTTCCCCAACTGTAAATTTATATTTTACCCCTTTTATGTAGGGGTGGTAATTGATCCTAGTTGCTCAGTGGGCTGGATCGTAACAGCTCGACTATAAGCTAATGGGCTGAGTTATGCTCGACAAGTAAATCTCATTGATTCGATCTCATGAGCTTGTCTTATTTTTCTTATTTAATCACTTTAATTTTTATCTTCATTTTTTTTGTTATCCTACATTTAGTTTTTTATATTTTTTTTATTAGTCTGTCTAAAAACTAAAAAAAGCAAACAATCTAGGCTATGCGCTAGGCCGACCTGACAACTAGTATACAAGTCGAGTCGATTCAAGACGAGACTGGGTGATTGATCCATTCTGACCTTACATTTATACATAGTTTATTAAACCTGACCGGTCCAGTCGAGTCTAAACTAGGTGAACTGGATGGCAATTGAACCAGTCAAAGTTCAGATAAACAGACAGGTTTCATTAACCTAGCAACCGGTTTGATCTTCAAAAATTAATTTTGCAATCTTTGTTCACCAGGGATATGAAGTATTGTCATTCATGTGTCATAATGTATATTTTATGAATAAATCATTTACTGTTATCTTAAACTATTTTTTAGAAAAATTACACTCCAATATTTATTAAATCTTTTAATGTCAAATAACTAATTTATGGATTTATTATGTATGGAGTGATTATTTGTAGTTAAGATAAATCAAATACTTTATACACCAATATATTCGGTTGATACCTAATAATATTTGTGCATGACAAAAATGAGAATACTACAAGTTTCATTAGAAATTTTATAGTATACAAAATCTTAAATTAAAAAATTCAAATGTAAACGTTAGTTACAATTAGTTTACAATATCGTATAAAAATATTATTGACGAATAATTTAAAACTTTATTTATGTCTCAATATGCTTGTGTATCCATCGGTTCAACCGATGGTCCGACGAGCCTTTTAGCTTGTCCTGGTCAAAGTTTGATAACCATAGTTTATGACAATTTGGGTCCCCTGATGAGAGTGGAATCTTTAAAGCATGAAAAGTAATTGATTTAAACGAAGACACGACCACGTCGACCAGTGGAGTCGAGCAAAAAAGACTTGTTTATAATAAAAAAAGAAAAAGAAAAAGAATTTACGGTAAAGAATACTCGATCACTTTTGCCCTCTGTTCGTGATAAAAGATAGTATATGGCCCACCTTAGAAGTTCTTTTGATATTTGGTTGAACCAGTTCAGTTGATAGAGTGGTGGGAAATGGAGAGCATGATAAACAATGTCCATGAGAAGTTGAAGAAACTTGGAGCAGACCGTTTAATGGATAATGCGCCGGTGAAATTGAAGGGAATCGGAGCAGTTACCGGACTGATGAAAATTTTTAAGGAGTTTGGACTACTACTTTTAATAAGATTGCTTTTCTTAAGATGGAACGTCAAGTCTTAACACTTACCTTAATTTTTCATAGATATGGGGCTTCTTATCTGAGTATTTCTATGTGTTTCACGTGGAAGTTCGAGCGTCACTAACAATTAAAAAGACTCAAACGATTGTATAAGGAACAAAACCTCTTAAGATAAAGTCCCAACGAGGGGTGTCTTATTTATGAAGGTTACAGTTTACACGAAGCGAAATGCTTCCAAGGGGCACAAGCACACAATGCGATCGAAATTTTAAAGACAGGAAATTAAAGGAAACGAAAATTACACAGTCTATGCTTGAGAGTGATTTGATCGGGCTTGCTTCTATGTCTTCTCTTCTCTTTTATACTCCTTTGACGATTTTTGTCGTGCAACCGTTTGACAACCGCCCGTCGCCTTGTAACTACTCACTTTCTCCATAATGGCTGACTTGTCAATAAACTGCCGTCTTTAACTGTTACCATTATTTCCATTATTTAACTGCTTGCCTCCGACATCCTGGATCGTGGAATGTGATACGATTACCCATTAACTATGTCAATAGTTGTCGCCTTAAATAACAACTAGACATTACCTTCGCTCAGCTCGTGGGTGCCTCGTAGGCTTGGGCGATGATAAGGTCGTCACTCTGGATAACGATAAGGTACTATGGTTGCCCTGATCTTGGGCGTCTTGCTTACTTGGGTGATGATGGGCTTCCGTTGTATAACTCCATTTTGGGCTTTTTACATGGTCTTATCTGGGCCTATCCCTTGAATTTTCTAATTGGCCTCTATTCTTTGGGTCATTTAATTGGGCCGCATTTTTATAAGTCAACACTATGTTTTACAGGATTTAATGTTCCTCCTAGTTAAAAGTTGATTTCAGAATTTGAATAGATAAATTGTAATGGTGGGTGTACTGGGGGAAAGTGAAAGTTCTCTCTTTTTTGCTTTCTTTTTTTGTTATTATTTATTTATCTTTATGTTAGTTTAAAAGTAAATCAATCTTTTAACGTTAAGGTTGTGTTACATGTATGTAACAATTTATATAATATCTTATTAATAAATGATGTGACGAAATTTAATTGGATCAAAATCTCATGAATTAAATAATTTTTTCACTTGCATTTTCACTCCTCATCAATGTGAAATATTATATGAAAGAAACATTTTCCTTGACTCTACGCCTGCAGTAATTTGGGCAGGCACCGTCATATAAGACCATATATGCCTAATTACTGCAAGAGCATTGCTAGCGGTAAGAGCATTGCTAGTGGTACATTGAGGTGTACATCACGGTGTACACCCCCTCACATGAGTGAGTGGCCCACTCGAATATTTTATTCGAGTGGACCCCTCAATGTGAGGGGATGTAGACCTTGATGTACATCTAGCATTTTTCTTACTGAAAATCGAGGACAGCAATTTCAAGAAATAATTGAAGTTGGGTAGACACGCAAAAGGGGATCCACTCTTAACAAATCTCATTGGCGATGTCTAGAAAGCAAGGTTCAAAAAGCTACATTTTAATGAATCATGACAAGTAGAAGTATATTTAACAAATGAGCCACAAGAAGACATGTCAATGTTGATTATTGATACACTAGCACCTAAGAGAAGAACAAAAGACGACGGATTCAATGCCTTGAAAATTTTGGCTATAGCTCCTACAAATTAAACTGTAAAATATTTTGCACGTAAATCTAAAATATTTTCTTATTTTTTAACCATACATTCTCTTAAAAATTAATATTCAAAACATTGTTTTGACAAAATAATTACAATCAAACAAGGGCTTTTGTGCACGTTCCTCATTAGAATTCAATTGAAAAAAATAATAAAATAAAATAAAAAATTGGCTTCTCATTTCATAAGACTTACACAAGGGCCTGCAATGCCATGTCGATTATCTAACATCCTATTTAGTGTTGGAATGCTAAAGTAGAATTACCCAAAAAATTAAAAATAAAATAAAATAAATTCAATAAACAAAATCATCTAAACGTTCACGTGTATGTTATGTCAAGAATAAATGATTCAAATTTTTACCTAAATTCGAAGGTCAATTCTTGAATTAATTCTAAATCACAAACATTCAACATTCTAGATCACGAGCTTCCTGTATTTATTTGCAAGAACTTGATGCTCCAAACATCCAAATCTTTTGTGATATTCTTCGAAGTCAAGATTATATCGATGGATTGACACTTTCTTTTAATTAAATCAATAAAGAAGTTCTTTGACATTGAAAAATAAGAAAATAATTATTTTATCTCATTTTATCTCTCGAAATTTGAACACTATGGAATTATATATTATAATTGTTCTAGGAGTTTTTATGTCCATCTAGTCTCTATTTATAAAGATAAAGATAATTCAATCCTTGTAAAACAATAATTCCAATTTCAAATAGTTAATTAAAATTCGAATAGGAGTTTTAATTAAATTTCAAATCCAATTAGTTTACATTTAATTACATGTGTAGACCTGGAACTTCAATTGTAATTATAATTAAGTTTACAACTTTCATAATAATTATAATTAATTGCAAAATTTTATTATAATTACAATTAAGGCAAAACTATTATACTTACCGTAATTAAGTCTCAATATTTTATAGAATTGTCACAAGGATCTCATCGGACGTATATTATTCAAGCTCCAATAATTAGATCATGTCTAGTCGACCCTAAACCATCCAATCTAATTATTAGTCATAGTTTTTCCACTAAAAGCAAAAAATTAAACCCTTGGAATATATAAGATCACATAAACTAATAAATCTATAATACTTTCCTCTGAATTGACGTATATGTATTTTATCCCCTTCTGAGATTCAATAATTATGTACAAGCATAAATGACTGTTTTACCCCTCTAATTATTCGCACTAGCTTAAGTACCATTTTCTTTATTCGTCCTGTTAACTAATCACAGATGTCGAGATTTAGTTATCGCTAAACACTGAGCTCGGATTTTAATTGTTCAACAGAAAATACTTAAGTATTTCAGGGAGACGGTTCTCGACATGAATTCATTTTCTCTACATCGCTCATTCTCAAGTTCCAAGCTCACCGACATATTTGACCAATCAAATTGATCCCACCCATTGATGAATCAAAGAACCATTAAAATCACGTAAATTACATAATCATGTCAAAGGATTTAGATAAAATACACGGTGATGAAGTGTAATTTAATTCTCCACACGATTATTCTATAGAATTAAACTCGACATATGGTATGGTCAATACACTCCAAGTGTACTAGTGTCACATTTAACTATTTATGTGATGAGAACAAATCACAAACTCAAATAGTGAATCGGTCAACACTACAACCTTCCAGTACAAGGTGCCAACCTTTATACTTTGGTTGTGAACAAAGTATCTATGATCAAAATATAAGTCACATTGTACTTCTCAATGCATATACCCAACTTATATTATTACAAATGATTTAATTCGTATGCTTAATAATAAATAAATGCAATAATAGAATAAAACCGCAATTTAACACACAATCCAACAAATCTCCCACAACCTCGTGTCTTGCAGATGTGTCTCGAAAACCTTAGCCGACATGCTCTTAGTAAATGAGTCTATATGATTATTCCAATAGCAATCTTACTGACAATCACATTTTCTCTACCAACTATCTCTCTTAAGAAATGTTATTTTTGTTAGTTTATTAAACCTGACCGGTCCAGTCGAGTCTAAACTAGGTGAACTGGATGGCAATTGAACCAGTCAAAGTTCAGATAAACAGTCAGGTTTCATTAACCTAGCAACCGGTTTGATCTTCAAAAATTAATTTTGCAATCTTTGTTCACCAGGGATATGAAGTATTTAAAAGGACTTAAGAATAATTGGCTGAAACTTTTTCAGTTTATTAATGAAGAAGAAATCTGCTTATATACACAGACATACATACTCGGCCAACCCTTGCTTTTAGGGTTTTCTAATAACAGTAGACTCCTAATGACTCTAATATATTTACCATAATAAACTACAACAATTATAGTGCAACAATGATTCTGGAATATATGCAGATTGCAGAATATACGTATACTAAAATAAGGCAATTAAAAAAGGTAAGAGAATTATGTTCCAATACGCCCCCGCAAGATGGAGGACGGATGGAAGCAAATCTTGGACCGAATGCTGGAGAGTTTGGAGCCGGGGACCAGTTTTGTTAAGCTGTCAGCTAACTGATCAGAGCCAGATACATGAGAGGCACGAAGTTTTCCCATTTGAACTTTTTCGCAAACAAAGTGAAAGTCAAGGGCGATGTGTTTCATCCGAGAGTGAATAACTGGATTAGCACACAAATAGGTGGCCCCGACATTGTCAGAGTAGATAACGGGAGTAGTAAGCAATGTGTAGCCAATTTCATGAAGGAGAGCCTGAAGCCAGGTGATTTCCGCAGTCGTAGTAGCAATGGAACGGTATTCAGCCTCTGTGGATGAGCGAGCAACGGTACTTTGCTTTTTAGAATTCCAAGAGATCGGATTAGAGCCAATAAAACAATATAAACACCAGTAGATGTTCTGTCGGAGATATTGCAACCCCAATCAGCATCAGAAAATGCGTGAAGAGAGAATGAGGAATCCTTGTGGAGTAGAAGACCATGATCAAGAGTCCCATGCAAATACCGTAATACACGCTTAAGGGCATACCAATGTACGGATGTAGGTGAGTGCATGAATTGTGAGAGTTTGTTCACAGCAAAGGCCACATCCGGGCAAGTTAATGCCAGGTATTGTAAGGCACCGAGTACAGAACAATAATCAGATGGACTGGCCAACGAATCACCTTCATGTAGAACAGGGACATGTGAGGTTGGCATGGGACTAACAGCTGGCTTAGAGGATGACATACCAGTTCGGTCTAGTAGATCAAGAATATACTTGCGTTGTGAGAGAAAAAGACCATGTAGGCCAGGAATGACTTCCATGCTAAGAAAATAAGAGAGATCACCCATATCCTTAATAGAAAACCTATCAGCAAGTTTCTGAATACAAGCTATTATAGAAGAAGGGGAGTTACCGGTTAGGATAATGTCATCAACGTAGACAAGGAGAAAGAGTACCGTAGACCGTTGGCGGAGAAAAAATAGGGACGCGCCGGCCCTAGAATTTTGGAAACCAATACTGATGAGGAACTGCTTGAGCTCAGAGTACTAGGCTTGAGGAGCCTGTTTGAGGCCATAAAGGGATCGTTGTAGATGATAGACGTAATCTGAAATTGGTGATTGACAAACCCAGGAGGTTGTTGCATATAGACATTCTCAGATAATGATCCATGTAAGAAGGCATTATTAACGTCAAGTTGTTTGAGATGCCAGCCATGCATAACCGAGAGGGAAAGGATCAGACGAATGGTAGAAGGTTTTACAACCGGACTGAAAGTATCACAATAGTCTAGGCCAAGGCGTTGAAGAAAACCTTTCGCGATAAGGCGCGCCTTATATTTATCAAGAGACCCATCTGCTTTCCATTTAATGCGAAAGATCCATTTGCACCCAATAACATTTTGAGAGGAGTCACAGGGTACAAGAGTCCATGTGCCATTTTTAATAAGGGCATTATTCTCATCACACATGGTGGAACGCCAATTCTGATCCTTCATGGCCTGGATGGCAGTGGTTGGTTCTCGAGGGAGGTGGCAAGGTGTAGTGGAAGCATGGTGAGCGATTTTACTTCGTGTAATCATGGGGTGGAGGGATTGGGAGCGTGGAAAAGGGGGTGGTGCTGCTGGCTGAGTGGGAGGGGAAGGTGGGGTAGTGGGAGTGTCGAGTGCTGGGGGAAGAGATAGACGGCTGAGGTGGTTGGACTGCTCATGAATGGACGGTGGAGGAGAGTGGAGGAGTTGGGCAAGGCGTCGAGTGGGCCGCATATGTTCTGGGGTGTTGGGTGATGGTGTAAGATGGGCAGAGGAGGGGGGTGGTGTCGTCGAGGAAGGAATGTGGTTTAGGTTGTCAGTGTGTGTGAGGATGGGAGCTGTAGTGGAGGAGTGTAACTGGGAGCTAGGCGGAGAGTTAGGGGCACTGGCTATGGACGGTGAAAAGGAAGGAGGGGCAGGGTGGCTGTGGGGCCCGGGGCAGGATACTGGGGTGGACGAAGGAGAAGTAGCGGGGACGGAGTCCAAGCCAGCGGTGGCAGAAGCAGAGGGCTGAGTACGCACACCATTATGGAAGCCATCGGAACCAATGACCATGGGTGGAGGTGAAAAGAATGGGAAACTGACTTCTGTGTTTGGAGAGGGAGAGAGAGAGGGCGAGGTAGTAAATGGGAAAACATGTTCAACAAAAGTTACGTGACGATTTGTATACACACGGCCAGTGGGAATATCAAGGCAGTAGTAGGCACTTTGTGACTATAACCAAGAAAAACACATGGCTTGGACCAAGACTCAAGTTTATGAGAGTTATAAGGGCGTAGCCAGGGATAGCAGAGGCACCCAAACACTCGAAGTTTGGAAAAATTGGGGGGAGCGCGGTGGAGTTTTCATATGAGGTGAGATAGTTGAGGTTGATTTTGGGAAGTCGGTTAATGAGATATGTAGTTGTGGTGAACGCATAAGGCCAAAAATGTGTGGGAATGGAGGCGTGTTGAAGGAGTGCAAAACCAGTTTCCACAATATGGCGATGTCGACGTTCAGCATAGCCATTGTTTCCGGTGTATGAGGAGGAGTGGTGAGGTGAGTGATACCATTTTTCGAGAGATAAGAGGTGAGAGCAATATATTCACCACCATTGTCCGTAAATAATGTGATAATGGAGGCATTAAAATTTTTTTCGACAAGTCCACGAAAGCGAATAAAGGTGTCACGAACGTCCGATTTTTCCTTTAAGGGGTAGAGCCAAACATATTTAGTGAAATGGTCAATAAACACAACATAGTATTTGCACCCTTCGGTGGAAACGATAGGAGATGTCCATACATCAGAGAAAATAACTTGTAATGCAACAGAACTCGACACAGTAGAGTTGGAAAATGGCAATTTTATTGCAGCCACATGAATTACAATTAGATAACGAGTGTTTGAATGAAGATAAAGATAAAAATTTTCGAGATACTAAATGACGTAAAATTTTGGGGTTGGGATGTCCTAGGCGGAGATGCCAGGTGTCTAGGTTGGTAGAGATAGAGGAAAAAGCGGTCACTGGTGTTGACAGAGTGAATGGGAGTGCGTACACGCCGTCTTTAACTGGGCTGCGTAGGATTGGAGTGCCGGTCTGCAATTTTTTCACAATAAAGGAGGTGGGTAAAAACTCAATACTAGCGTTATTTTGTGAGCAGAACTGAGAAACAGAAATTAAATTATGAGCTATGTGGGGAACACTAAGAATATTGGAGAGTAGAAATTTAGAATCATGAGACTGAATATGAGTGTGACCAGTGTGCGTTATGTGTAATCCGTTACCGTCACCAATCTGAACATCGTCGGGGCCAGAATAGTTGGAGTGGAGTGAGAGATTGCCAAGATCATTGGTGATGTGATGGGATGCGCCAGAGTCAAGAAGCCACTCTTGAGTTGGCGGGGCAGTGGAGTGGGCGGCCAGATTTGCTTGGTATTGTCGCGGTCGTCCGGTAGGATTTGGGATGGAGGTAACTGGTGAATAGCGATAGGCAGTGCAGCGTTTAGCTGAATGACCATGTTCCCCATAGAGTTGGCACTTGCCGAGGTATGGTCGAGGCGGAAAATTTGTGTTATTGTTGCTGCGGGGTTGGGGATTGTTTGAGAAGGTACGTTGCTGGTGAGTATAGGGGG
>CAIGRF010076091.1:56429-80761 GCA_903798235.1 Fraxinus ornus | reverse complement strand
TTGTTTTGTTTGGTATACCTAATCTAATACATTTAAGAAATCAAAATCATTGCACAAAATCGGTTAAAAACTTCATAGAGTAACTAAGCCCCTGTTTGGTGTAGATCAAAATTAGATTTTTAGTAAATTTTGATAAATGTTAATTATGAATCTCATGAAATATATGATTGAAATTAATTCTTGACTTCGACTCGAGATGAAAATTTTAATCTATACTAATAGGGGCCGAATATGTGATTGAAAACTTGTGAATCCCATAAAATTCATGATTACAATTAATGGATGATTTTGATTTGAAATTGAAATTAAATTTTAATCAATAACAAACATGGACTAAGAGAAATAGAGCATAAGAATGTCATAATAAAGCATCTTTGATGATAGGTTGGGATAATTATGAGTTATGGCTAGTCTAAAAAGTGTTACATGCAATAATATCAAATGTTGGATGTCAACATATATATTTTGATTACTTTGTTTTCCCTTCCTTTCTCATAAAATTTCCTGCTTTGTTCCAAAGTTTTACACAAACTTTGAGTCCATAAAACTTTTTCTAGCAAGGAAATCTCTTTTTGCTTAGGAGAAAGAAATTCAACATCTAAAATGATGGGAAATAGAGAAACGAAGGAAATGCATATTATCTTAAGATATTAATTTATGACGATCGTTTATACTTTTTAAGAGTCGAGATGAAAATATTATTTTTGTTCAATTACGATGCAGAAAAGTATAAATAAGAAATAATGTACAAATTAAAGACTTGTCCACTCATAGCTAGGGGTCAAAAGTTTTCTCAACTAAAGTATAGAAGTACTTCTTGACGAAAAAATAACTTAAAAGGGCTATATTAGAAAAATTCAAATTTTGAGCTTCTTTGAAAAAACTCACTTTCACAAATACTGTAATGTACATTTATGAAGCTTAAAATTAATAAAATATGCATTAATATATCGAAAAAACTTTCTAACTTCTACTTTTAATTAAATAAATATAAAGATTATACAAAAATATTTCATGGTTATAACCAAACGGCCATTTACAACATTTTTTGGATTCACAATCAAACAATCAATAATTTTTTTAATAAAATATCTACTATCAAAAGCCCTAATCGCAACGGACCAGCAACGTAATTTCACTAAAATCCTAGTGTTGTGCTTTAAGTTTTGCTCAAAATCTGTTCGCACTCCAAGAAGTAATTTTTCTCTAAATTTAACACCATCAAAATTAGGTCAAAGCCAGTATCTTGAGCCTACCAAAGTTATCCTTGAGCCTTAAAATCATGAGTTTTGTTAAATGTACACTGGGGTGACCTCCTTCACAAGAGGAGGGGTCCACAACCTAAAATTTGCAAGTTCCCCTCTTGTGAAAGGGGTCTGTACACCAGGATGTACAAATAGCAAAACTCTAAAATCGTCATTGTGAGCTATGAATTCCTACCACTTGCATATGCATAGAATTATGCAATTATCAAATAAAAATTTGTTACTTGCTACTGTTTTATAAATCTCGATATGATTATCACCTTCTAATGTAGTACATAACTAATGCCAAAAATACCAACCAATATCGAGATTATAACTAAGAGGGTGTTTGGTAGAGATTAAAATCAGATTAAAATTGAAATTATAGCCGTTATTGTTGACTTTTATTAGACGGGTGGGACCCAATAACGGCCATATTTTCAATTTTAATTGGATTTTAAGCCGTACCAAACATACTCTAAATCTAGAAAGCCATTAGTCAAATCTACGTCAATTCCCAAACTATATAAGCCCCCATTTAATTTATGTAAAAGCCATATTTTTAGTAAATTTTAATAAAAATTGATTACATGTGCTATTAGAAAGTTGTGGTATCTATAAGGACTTGTCTAGTAGAAGTTTTCAGTAGCTTTTAAACTAAAAAAAGGACAGTTTTTTCAATTGGTGGGTCCCACCCGTGAGACCGAAAGTCAATAATGGCTGCCTTATTTCCTTCTAACGGTTCAAAAAGTCATTTTTTTGGTTTAAAAAGTGCTCCCAAACAGATTCTAAAATGTGTAGTTAAAATTTAATTATCGAGTTTGATTTAAATTTTAATCGACTCAAACGGGACATAATCAACTTTAATATCAAAATATGATACTTTGAAATTGAAAATTTGAATTAAAACTCTCAAACCAAACATCAAACAGTGGAATTGGCCTGATTATTCACGCCTCCCTCAGGCCTCAGTTACCAATATTACCTTGGCTTTGTGTTGTGCAATGACTATTTTACACTTGAAATTTCTCACCTAAGCTTATCCATCTTTTTCCCACTACTTTATAATTGAAGGCCAAAATAGTCTTTTGACAAAGAAGTGGGTATTGACATTTGAGGTTGCATGTTCGTTGGAGAGTCGTAATTACTCTGCCGAACGCTAATATTTAAATGATGAAGTGCCCCCACTTTTAGTTGCTAAAAGAAAAAGGGATCAAACACATTCGTAATATTTCTTTTCTTGTTCAACGATGTCTAATCGTCTTTATGAAGATGCTTTAACGTATAGGGAACCTATATATTACCATGAGCTGCCTAGAAATAGCATGAACGAGTTGTACAGTTGAAGAATCTCGAGCTGGTTGGATTCTTGTCATTTTTCCCGTAATTTTAGACACTGATTTTTACGAGGACTTGACCCCGATTGAACTCCCATGCAATGATTTTTGTCCTATTACGTTAAAAGGCACCAAACAATATCCCAAAATGTCCCCATCCACTTGCCTTCATTAATAATTCAAGGATGCTAATGTTTGTCGTATTTTTGCATACACAAGTATATAATTCTTGTTAACCATAACCGATATGGTCGAAAAAGTCAAGTAACCAACGTATTACAGTTAATTGCGATTATTTAAAGGGCGATTGTATTGATAATGGTATACAATGAATCATGCTATAAGTACATCAACTTTGACATTGTGCGTATCAGAGCATGATTGGACAATTTTTAAACACTACACACTTTCCCGCCCATTTGCATTTAAATTCACATGGAGTGTCAAACTCCATGTGAACCATGTAATGTACACAAAGTAAAATTCGGTATACAATTTTTGACACTCCATGTGAACCATGTAATGTACACAAAGTAAAATTCGGTATACAATTTTGTTTATAAGGGCATTCTATTTTAATTGTATTAAAGATTCATAACTTTTATTGATTATAATAGTTATGTCATTGATTTTTGCCACCCATCATCTTCTTGATGACGGTTTTTATTCAAAAATCTTGTTAAGAGAGAGTAAAAGATTTATCAATAAAGCTCCAAGTACAAGAAAATCTTGACAGAATTGATACTGATGTTGACGTGGCCAAATCTGAATGGCCTTTTTTTTTTCTTCATCTTGCAATGTTGTCATGCCAAGTATTGTCTGCCAAAATTTTCTGTAAAAAAATGTGTACCTATAGCATGATTCAAGATTTATTCACTCCCACATATTTTTAATAACCAAAAAATACAAAACTACAACTATATATTTTTCAATAATGCTACATATACATCATTTTTCACATTGTGTCACGTGACAATACACTGTTAGACAATTTTTTTAAAAAAAAATAAACAATTTTCCTTCCAATCATCTTTTAACACTATATCAAATGCCAACGAAAATGTACAGTTGGAGTGTACATCTAGCATGTCAAAGAATTGTTGGAGAAAAATCGTCATTAAGGATAATATGTACTAATTATCAAAGGTTGAAGATAAGAATGCAGTGATAATAAGTAAATGTTAGATAGCTTTAATGCAATTAAAATGTGATACACATATATATAATTGTTGTGTAAATATAATACCCTCATTTAAATTCTTTGATCTTTAGAATGCTGATTTCAGAAATAAATTGATTATCTTTTGATGATCTTCATTGCCCTACTTGAGAAAATGGTTAATGCATTTTACTTGTAGCACTGAAGCATTTATAAAATTTTACTATGGTCATTATAGTACATTTCTTATTCATATAGTCACCGAATATAATAATTGTTTCACTAACAATTACTCGATTAGTAAAAGTAAGGGAAAATCTTAACCTTTGTTAAAGGTACAAATATCTTCTTAACATGTTGAATCTTGGCACCTTCCTCAACTTTTAATAAAGTAGAAGAAGTAGTTGTGGATGGAATTTGTAGACATTAAAAAAGCATTGCGTAATAATTCAATCAACTTGACGTGATAGGGTCCATTATGTGCCCAATCGCATTTTTTTTTTTTTTTGGATTTTCATCCAAAAGACTTTAGGGTCCATTTGATTGCAAGAGTGAAATTTGGGTGTAAAGAAAATGAATTTTAGGGAATTGAATTGCCTATAATTGTTTTCTTGGGAATTGTTAATTAATTGTGTTTGACTGGTATAATTTTTCACCTGAAAAATGTTGAAATTCTGGATCTTATAGTGTTCGTTTGACTTTATTTTTCATGAAAACTGTCCATTAAAAGGAATTTTTTTTTACAATTGTCCATAAAATTTGTTTTCATTGTTAAAAAAATAAATAAATAAATAAAAAGTAATCTGAAAAGGTAACCGTGTGAGCCAAACCAAGAAAATGATTTCCATGGAAAATTTTGGTTATCAAACAACACTTTTTTGGCAAGATGGAATTTTATTTCCAATTTCCATGAAAAATCCTCCAAATCAAACGAACCCTTATAGCAATTGAGAGTGACCCTTCAACTTATAAATGAGTCCCATCCTCTCTCTCTAAATGATGTGCGGATATGGATGTTACAATGATCCCACCTTAGGGTGGCTTGACATCCTCGTTAACCGCACTTTCGACAGGTTTAGACTTCAATACCAGTGGTAACTTTCCAATTCGTTTAGTATGATATTGTTTGCTTTGAAACTAACTCGCATGATTTTGTTTTTGAACTTTCACCCAAAAATTCTCGTATCAATTGGTAGTGATCTTTTCACTTGTAAACGAGTCTCATCTCCTTTACCAACCTTGTGAAAATTGTGGGTATCACACATTGCATGGCAACTTATGTACCTTTGTTTGCTAAAATGATAACATTTATTTATAATAGAATAGAAAAATAAAACAGAACAAAGAAAATGTAAGAGCCTGTTTGGTAGAGCTTAAAAGCCGATTAAAATTGAAAATATAGCTATTATTGAGTCTCATTCGTCTAATAAAAGTCAACAATAACGGTTAATTTTTCAATTTTAATCTCCACCAAACACACTCTAAGTCTCCCAAGCTGTACCATTAAAAGTCAACCATTGCTCTCCCCAATATATTACAGATACATTGAGGTGGAGGTGGATATCGGTAAAGATGAAGATTTTTCTTTGTTTTTATTTTATTTCTCAATTTTTACTAATTTGAATTGAAATTAAATACTGACATGTTTGCACGTGCCATTTTGACGTCTATTCAGCCCACTTGATCAGTTGATAAAAGGTTTAGGATCTTGGTGTCAAGATTTGAAGGGTGGGGATCCATTTGCACGTTTCGTAACGATAGAGACCTCAACTGTAATTTTCTCCTGAAAGCAATGTAAATATGAGTGACAAATAATGAAACCGAGTTTAGTTACCATGAGTGAAATTATTATCAAATATTTACTTTTTCTTTTTGTCTTCATTTAATTACAATGACAGTTTATAAAGCTATATAAATTAACTATTATCTCTAATTTAAATTTTAATTTCTAGTTTGTGCTAAATATATAATTAATTATGCTTACTAAGAGTTTGTTTATCTCTCCTTTTGGGAAAAGAAATAGAGTTTTGAATAATATTTTTTGGAAAATGTGTAGTTAAAAAGTAAAGTAATTTTATTGGTTTGTGTGTAGAATGTTTTATTTTTATTTTTATTTTTTTTGGTACCCAGGTATCCCAACTTAGCCAAACTAATTTCTTGGACCACCATGTTATGCCCAAGTTGACCAGGGTTCGAGCACCCCTTATACTCCTGGCCCCAAGGGAGCCTTCCTCCATGGTTATTACATCACCAAGCTGCTCCAACCAATATTGATTATTACATCACTCAGCTGCTCCAACCAGGAATCATAGAATGTTTTATTGAGTGAATATGTGGTGGAGATTGTTTACCGAAACAAATAATATTTGAGAAAATGAATGACAAAGCGAGGGTAAAGTATTTGAAAAATTGATGTATATTTGTAATTTCATACGTGGTACAAAATAGGGCCCCACACCCCCTTCCTTGCACACAGTTTGTATTCCCCCTCGTGTCGCCGCCCTATCTAATTCTACATTCTTAAAATCTAAACTCCAATTCAAAAACGCTCTCTCTCTCTCTCTCTCAGCCATTAATGCCCTTTGCATTTCTCTCTCTAATACTACATGTTTGTATAGACTCTCTCTCTCTCTCACTTTGTAACACGAAAGTTATATGTATGTATAGGCGCAAACATACACTCTCTCTCCCTAAAACTATAGGTGCGTATAATCTCTCTCTCCTTCACACACAAGATATGTATGTATGGGCGCAAACACGCGCACACTCTAGAATGTGCTTGTCCATGTGTATGTATATACGAAGATCTGCCTGATGTTGATTTTATTTTTTTGGAAATTTTGGCGTAGATGTTCAAAATGAGCTGAAGAGAAGCTAGGGTATAAAGGCGATGGATTTCGAGGCGGTGTCGTGCTTTTTGCCGAGAATTCCGATCTAATTTATATTTTTCTGTCGTTTCTCGGAAACTGCCGTTTCTTTTTTCTCTTTTTGAAAGAGAGGAAAAATAGTTTCCTTTTTCTTTTTAGTTTGCTTTTGTCTGTTTTGGCATTTGAATTTTTGGAAAAGAAAATGGAGAGAGCTCGGCATAGGAAGTCCAAAAGTGCTACAAGTATTGAAGGTAAAATCTTTTCCATTGACTATACATTTTGTTAGAATAGTATTTTTTAAATGTTTGTTTTCAATGGTTAAAGCACTTTGGTCTTCCTGAAGAGAAATTTTGTTTTGTGTAAGAGACCAAAACCTTTTTTGTGTGTGTGTGTGTGTGTAGTTTGGTTTAATGAATTTTTCTAATGCGTTTCAGTCTTTGAAGATAATTAGATGATAAAAGTATAAGGGGAAAATGTTGAATTTGTTCTTCTTTGGCTTGTTTTCCTTTTCATAAGAAATTTGAAATGTAAAGCTTTCGATCTCTGAAAATGAGAAAGGGAAATTGAAACCTTTAATTTTTTCTTCCCCTTCATTATGATGTGTTATCAAGATGATGTCTCATATTTCAGAAAATTTGTAGCGTTTTCTCTATACTCTAGCTCCCGAAATTTTCTTATATTAATCGGAATCTCTAAGCTAAGAAAAGGGAAGATGCCGAGGGATTTTTATTAACTCGTTATGATTGCTACTTTCACGACACTTTCAAAGTTTAATGGAATTATTTTGTTATTTTTCGATTACACTTCTTCTTGTTATTTTTTTAATTCTACTTCTTGTGTGAACTTTTTCGTCATTGAATAATCTGTTTAGTCATTAAGCAATGAAAAAGAATCTGTATTTAGCTGTTAAATTTCTTGCTGTTGGTAAAGTTTATAAATGACATTAACATGCTTTTACAAAAGTAAGTGTTCTAGCAAGTGTAATTAAATAGGGACCTTTTTTTCTGTAGTGGATCAGCGTTATTTTATTCCCTTTTTCTTGTAGAACTTTCTTCTTATGATAAATTATCATTGTTGAGCCCAGTCCTTCGGGAGAACATGTACTAGTTTTATTCAGATTTTCTTTTGAATTCTATATAAGTGCATCTTAGAATTTTGAATTTTCCCAATCTTTAAAATAATTCTGTCAACATATAGTTTGTATTTTTATTAGACTGAGAAAAGAGAATTTTGTATTTTGTTTTCCTGCTTTTAATGAAATGATTGAGTCTGTTGTAGTTGATTCAATTAGTTTAAAATTTTGGTTGAATGTATCTTATTTGATTCGTTTGTAGATCTGCATCTAGAGAACTCTTTCCTTTGACAAAATCCTTCAGAATGATTAGTGATAGGTAGCTTGCAATGACCTTTATAAGTCTTATAATCAACTTCTTATTATTTGGACTTCTCCAGGAATTCGACAAAGTGAGAAACACAATGCTGCTCCGAGACTGTCTTCTGATTCTCAAACTCATGTTGGTGGAACCACTGGGAATGATATGGTGCGTATATGTGTATTTTGATTTGTATGATTTGTTGTTAGCCCTCCAAATATCTAGTAATCATTGACGTTGCTATTCACATTCAAAGATATTTTATAACTTTCTTTTCCATAGCGACTCTTAATATTTGATAACTTAAAATCGACCAATGCAGTTCATGCTTGAGCTGGGGCAAAGATCTTTGAAACGATCCACTGGAACACCAATGAAGAAGTTACTGGAAGAAGAAATGTCAAAAGAAATTGAAGTTAAAAGACGATCACCGAGTGTTATTGCCAGATTGATGGGTCTTGACGGGCTGCCATCTCCACGGCATGTTCATAGACAACAAAGGAGTTCTTCAGATAACCATCAACAGAAAAATGTGTCAATGAGCACCCAACATAGTGGCCAACTACTTGATGGCAAATCTAGTAGGAGAACCTCAATGGAGCGTCAAGAATTCAAGGATGTGTATGAAGATATGGAAGCATCTCACATTGCGAGTCGGCGTTGTTCATCAAGATGGAGTGCAAACACAAAGCTTATAAAACCTGAGCCTGCACTCATTCAGCAGAATTTTACAAATGCACAACATCTTTTCACCGATGAAAAGCTTCTAGGTTCAAAAGACTGTTCTGAAACACTTGAGTTGGTAAACTCAAATAAGGAATTATTCCAGAAATTTCTTCAGCATCCAGATTCCTTATTTGTAAAGCATATTCATGATCTAGAAGTTGATCCTTCCAGTTCTCTTCGTGGTCATATAAAAGTTCTGAAGCCATCAAATTCTGCAAAGTATGAAAACAATGCCAAGGCATGGAAATCAGAGAGAGGGATTTCATGCAAACATGACATGACCTCTCTCCAGAAACGTGGAGATGGCCTTTTACTTCACCCACACAATTGCCATGTAGCTCATATTTCTTGCGAGTCACCAAAGATTCAATCAGAAGAGATGAAAGGCAGAAACACTCTTCCCACGAGGATTGTTGTTCTCAAGCCAAACCTTGGAAAGATACACAGTGCTCGTGCATCTGTTTCATCACCCGATTACTCACATAATTACCCCTCCAACTTTAGGAAGCTCACAGAATATAGAAGTGTTGGAGCTACTGAAATACTATATGGGAAAAGGAGAGATTCATCTGATGATGTAGGATCCTTGAAGCCCCTGTCAGGAGATGCTAGAGAAATTGCTAGGGAAATTACAAGGCGAATGAGGGATGGTTGTGATGGATTCATTGATCCAACATCTTCTGGAGTCAGAGGATATGCAGGAGACGAGAGTTCTTACGATGCTTATGAAAGTGATTCTGCAAGTGAATCGGAGGATTTTAAATTGTCATCTAGAAACTCACGCCGTTGTAATAACGAGTATAAATATTCATCTTTTGGTTCAATTGAGTCGTCTGTAAATAAGGAGGCAAAAAAGAGACTGTCTGATAGGTGGAAGACAACTCATAGATGTCCGGATTTGGAAATGGTTGGTAAAGCTAGCACACTGGGTGAAATGCTTGTCAAACCTGATAGAGAAACAAGGCCTAAATGTTTGAACGCTAAGGTTGATAGGACAAGTGATCAGAATACAAGCACCAATGAAGCTGCAATTTGGGATGTTCCTTTGGGCATTAGCAGTACGGATGGTTGGAAGGATGAGCGTAATAGAATTTCTTCTAGATCGAGGTCCCTTTCTCCTTCTGTGAGTGGCAAAACTCGCAGAAGAAGAACTTATTCTGTAACTCTGGCCGAAGACCAATATCTGATGCATAATGACAGAGTCGATTGTGGTAGAAGTGAGTCTGTGAAGGGAAATCTAAGCTGGAAGGAAGATATTTCATCTAAAGATATAAAATGCAGGAACAAGAAACCTTCCTGTCATCACAAATTTACCGATGAAACAGATTCCTCAGCAGAATCCAATTTTGAGATCCAAACAGAGATGAACTTTGAAACAATCCCAAGTGAAAAGCAATCCACATCTCTGATCACTGCAAAAGATGGCACCTGTACAACTCCTGTTCCTTATGCAAAGACTGCGGCTCAACATGGGGCTATAACCTCGTCTTTAAAATCTTCTGAGTTGCAATTGAAGCAATCATCTTCGGAGGTAGAAAATGACAAAAATACTGCTTGTGACAAAGAGGATTCTAGTTTCCAGGTTTGGATATTCATTTTCTTTTGACAAAATTACTAATGCTACATGCATGCTGCCAATACGAAACCTTGTAAATCATGCTTCTTTTATTTTTTAACATGTTTTCCATAGCCCCTCTTTACATAATTAAGTAGGGTTGATTTCTTGTTTTCTCTTTTCACTTGAAATAACTGCATTAAACTTAGATAAGGCTTTACATTTGCTACTGTAAATTATTGCACTTCCTATATATAGAACCACATTTCCTTGTGCTATTGATTATGTGCATGGAAATCCTTTACCTAGCCACATTGTTTCTATTATGTATTCATCCCAAGTTCCCTCCATACAATGCCAGAGTATGTATTAGATGATTATTTCTACTGCAACTGCAAGATATTGCACTTCCTATATATAGAACCACATTTCCTTGTGCTATAAAAACACTTTCTGTGCATGAAAATCCGTCACCTAGCCACATTGTTTCAATTCTATATTCATCCCAAGTTCCCTCCATACTACGCCAGAGTATGAATTAGATGATTATTTCTTTCAAGTCAAGCTGTGAATATCTTCCGCTTTCTGGTAGCAGCTGATTAAGTTGCATTAGAGTCTAATGTTTCGCTGTCTACAAGTTCTAAGCTGGTCGATATTCTTGTAATGAATTTTATAGAATGCTGCTGGAGATGATTAAGGTTGAACTAGCCTATTTTTGGTGAACTGTTTATACACTATTAAGCCACTTTTTATCCACATTTCGAGGNAATCTTGGAAGAATGTGTGGTTTAAAAATAAAGAAAAGTTTTGGGCTGACATGAAGAATTTTTTATTGTGATAATGTGCGGTTGAAAATGAGTATGAGAAAGAATGGTTGTCAAAAAAGGGCTAAATTGTTTATAAACACTTCCACACATGCTCTTACATGGTACTAAATTATCTTACTGTCTAGAGTTTGTTATTTCCACATGGGATATTTTGCATGAATGTTGCATTATTTGATTTCCATTCAGTCGAGTCACTGCAAATTATTTCTCTATTTTATAGTTTCCTGACCTCATGCAGTCATTCTACCAATATACAGGACTAGAAACCTTTAAAAAATATACGAATAGAGACTTTTTGATGAAGTCATGCCATACTATTAGTTTCAATCTTGCAAGCTACTAGAATATGCTTGCTTCTAAATTCATTAATATGTTACTTAAGATTTAATAAGAATGATATTAGGATTTGCCTATACCAATACAAGGTGATCCTGGAGTTGTGCACTTAGCTCAACAAGATACTTGTGCAAAGAAATGAGTAAAACTGATGAGTTAGATATTCAGTCAAGTATGCTAATCGGCTTCTTTGAAACATTTGAAAACTATTCTTCATCTCAAGCGTATTTATGATAACATCTTGCTAGCATATTTAATTTTCCTAATTGCTTTGCATTTTCATCATTTTAATATGTGAATGCTGTTTAACTGAATTGTGTGAGCTTTATTCAACTCTACAAAATTCATGTGAGTGGATAATGATGTTTCAGGAACCGTTGGAGGGACTACGCAAACAAGCTTCTGCTTCCATGCAGTTTCCAGGAGCCGAGCCAGATTCTTCAGAGAGCTCCAAGAATGCTGATTATCATAGTCCAGTTTCAGTCCTGGACGTCCCTTTTACAGAAGATATATCATCTAGTTCTGAAAGCTTTGAGAGAGTCAGTGCTGAACTTCATGGTATGAGGCTCGTTGTTATTTTAAGAATTTACCTGTGTAACTATTAGTAATGAAGTCATTGCAAGTTCCAGTATATGAATAAAGTGTGTGATAGATATATATATTTTTAACTATAGAAAGCATCGTCATTTGGCTTGAGTGAATTACAAGAAAAATTATTTGAAGGTGATTAAAATTTTTCCATGCAGGGAAAGGAATGACCTTTTATAATCTTTTCACCTTCTACTAGGAGCATAACCTAAGTTTAAATGGTGCCAATGAAAATAATCCCTGAGATTTAGTTCAAACACACGGTAGCAGTATATTGTCTATTTAACCATTGTTTACAGAGACTGGTACTTCCTTTCTGTCATTTCTACCCCACCATTTTGAATTTTACACATTGATTGCTAAAGCCTTCAATATTAACCACGATTTTTTTAGTCATTTTTTGAATGGCATATAGCAATGTTCGATCTACTGCTGTACACAAATCACAAATAGTTCTTCAATCTTCTTCTGTCTGAATATGTACAGGTTCTTACATCTTTGCATCCTTGTGATTGTAGAATTTTCTACAGACATATATGGCTTTACTAGTCTCATTCTCGCAGCACACTCGTTCTCTCTCTCTCTCTTTTTTTTTTTTCCTGATATGATTGTCTTTTTTAACTCTTTTATTTTCTACTACAATTGTAAAATTTTATGTACATTTTCTTGTAGAATTGCGAATGCAGCTGCAGCTCCTCAAGATGGAATCAGGAGCATATCCCGAGGTACCTGCACTTATTTCAAGCGAGGAAGACGGTGCACAACATTTGTTAATGGATTCAGAGCAAAACCAAGAGAGAGGAGCCGAAGTCTGGGAAGCTTCATATGTTCTTGATGTGCTGATCAACTTGGGTTTTGAAGAATCTGACCTCGATTTCTTTAGAACAACATGGCACTCCCCGGAATGCTATTTGCAACCTGAGTTGTTTGATAACATTGAGAAGAAATATAGCGATGAGAGAATGGAGTCAAGGTCTGAAAGGAGGTTGCTGTTTGACAGAATAAATTCAACAATTGTAGAAGTTAATCAGCTGCTCGTTGACTCCTTCCCGTGGGTTATGCCAAAACTAATGGGAGTTGATTTGAAGGGGCCAAAGCAAGTGATCAGAGAAAGTCTTCAGAAGTTGCTTTCCCACCAAGACTTTCAAGCCATAGGTAAAACCCCGGAAAGAATACTTGACAGGGATATGCAATGGTTTGGATTCAAAGGAGAAATCGACGTGATAGGTAACGAAATTGAGAAATTGTTGATAGATGAAATGATAACAGAGATTCAAACTTTGGAAGTTTAGAACAAACTGTTAGTCTTGGTTATATAGACAGATGAACACGTCTGTTTAGAACTATAAAAGGAATAACAAAATTCGAAATTTATTTCCACTCTTAGGATTCTATGTGTTTGCTTTATTTAGCTCTGTTAATGAAGTCGCAAAGCTGTTTTCCATTAGAGCATGCATAAACTTGTGAGCATTTTGAAAGAGTTGGATGAATTCGTAGCCAAGCTTTTTGAACATAAAATTATGGGTTCACTTTTAGATTTATTTTCTTGAGATAACGTGTGGTTGAAAATAAGTTTAAAAAATCTATGCCAAACAAGGACTTATTCATAATTACTAATTAAAATCTCAGTATAGTTGAAATAAATAGAAGTGACAGCCCAGAAAAATTAATCTCTAACAATTAAAAATATTCTAAGCTTAAAAACATGTTTGTTCTATTATCTCTAAATAATTTATTGACCTTTAAAATAATTCAAATAGATCCTACTACAGGAAAAAAAAAAAAAAAGTGTTATTTACTCAAAAGGAATAAAGGACAGAGTTAAAAAACTTATCAACTTACGGATTCTTATTAATTCGTGTACTTGGGCTACGAGGAGATACAAGGGAATACATTGGCAGCATGGTAAAATATTTTTCGCTCCAAAAGGCTACTACAGGCATACACAAATCATTCTTGCTATTCATTGCGTAGGTCCATTCTTCTCAAACAAGACATGTTTTGTTAAAGGTAAATTTGGATTCTCGTCGCACATTTCTCCGCTTTACATGATACAGAGAATTGATACCAGAAAAACTATATCTGAAGGTTATTTCGAGCTACTCATCTCTTTTATGTTTAACCATCAATAATATGATTGCCGCCCCTCATGTAGGTAGTTAATTTATGTGTACGATGATTTCTTTAATCTTTGTTTAAATAATAAGATATGAGTTCTCTTAACTAAAACCGACCTTAGCTCAGTTGGTAGAGCGGAGGACTGTAGTCGTTGCTGTAATCCTTAGGTCGCTGGTTCGAATCCGGCAGGTCGGATTTTTTTGCAATTTTTAATTATTCATTAAAATAATTTTTGGGTTGTGTTGATTTGTTCGCTTAAGGAAAATTTATACAAAAAGTACTAAGAGTGTATTTGATTGACCTTATTTTTCATGAAAAATGTCATTTTTCACTCAAATTCCTACTCTTGGAATGTTTGATTGATAAATTTTTTTTATCATGGACAATATTTTCCAACTTTTGATTACATGATCATATTTTGCTCAAAAAACAATGAAGTTTTTTTGTTCATGGAGTGGTGGATTTATTTTTTGGGTAATTGACTATCGCTTTCTCTCTCCAATTTATCCCCCTCTCATCTATCCACCAATAAAAAATAGATAAGTATAATAAATTTTTAGGTTGAATACTAAATCAATCAAACACATTTAATTAATAATTCACATACAAATAAGTTTTAGGAAATTGAATTCCATAAAATTTATTTTCTTTCCATGCAAATTCCATGCTCGCGATCAAACGCATCCTAAATGAGATTACAAATTGACTAGTGTTAGCCTTTAATAAAATGATAAAAACTTAAAAAATAATATTTATAGATGTGTAAACAAAGTTTTTCCATTTTTTTGTTCACATAGTTCCTTTCTCCATCTAAACGACGATGATAGTGAATCACAATCTTTGTTGAGGGTTTGACGATTATGGTCAAATTTTTTATCTTACGTAAACAATTCTTTCACTTTCATCGTCGAATATCATAATTCATATTTTAAGCTCTTCAATAAACATTGAGAACGGAATGGCAAAACATTTGAGAAGTAAAGATTATTTAGTTTCAAGAAAGTACAAAACTACAATCTTTGTTGAGAGTTTGACGATTATGGTCAAATTTTTTATCCTATGTCACAATTCTTTTTTACTTTCATCGTCGAATATCATAATTCATAATTTAAGCTCTTCAATAAACATTGAGAATGGAATGGCAAAACATTTGAGAAGTAAAGATTAATTAGTTTCAAGAAAGTACATAACTAAAGGCATAAATTACCAAATTCATAAACAAGAACCATCATCAAGCCAAGCCTTAATTTACACAATCAAGAAGATGAAAATTTCATCTAGTGATAATTAATTCAAGCACCAGCAGCTCCTTTGTAACTGAATTCTGGGGTAGTGAAATTGAGTGGTGAAAGTGAAGATGATAGTGTTGGAGGCCATAATTGGGCATTCTTCACCTTCGATATGCTTGAAAGAACCTCTAATGGAGTTATGTCCCCAATCACTGTCACTTTCTTTGCTGCAAAGTCTATGTCGAATGATTTCACCCCTGCTTACCATATTAAGCACCAGTCAAGGAAAAATGAACATAGACAAAAACGTGACATAGAGTAGTACGCTTATCCTCTCGACTCAACACCTACCTTCACAAGTATATTGGAATTCAACTTAATATTCTTACGATACAAGGTGATTTGGAGGCCAATCTTTTTGTGGGTTGTGTTATATTTCTAGAGCTTAATTTTACTATACACTTATTCTCTCGATTGACCTTTGGAGGGTTACTTAGTATTCCATTATATATTCTCTCCATCGACTTTTAGAGGGTTCTTTTCCTTTGTTATTGCTATCCAATTCCCATCAAATTTAACTTTCCAAAATGCTATTATCGTTTTCAAACAATCAAATGTTCCGTAGCTCCACCACCTCACTCCACGCTAGTGTTCTAAAAAACGTGCTAAGGTGCTGGCGAAACATCTCGCTCGGCAATAAGCACGAAATTAAATTAATATTAAAAATAAGAAAATATTTTTTGAGGCTTGGGATCGTAAAGTTTGAAGATTGGTCTTCAAGTCTAGCCACGCTTTTTAGAACAATGTTTCATACACACAAAAATGAAAAGAAAGAAGAAAGTTGAGAGAAATGAAGAGCACTAAATATGCATACCTTCCATTCTAGAGATATGTTTTCGCATTTTTCTCTCACATCCTCTGCAGTGCAAGGATACTCTAAGAACAACCACCTGCAACCAAATATTCAAAATCACTTCATGATTTAAAATCAATTATAGACTTAAGGGTATTGGTATTTGATAGTGATTAGAGTTAAAGGGTAAAATCTGACGTTAATTAGATATGGAAAAAACAATAATCGGCGCATAAAAATTTGGACTATCCTTTTAAAAAGGACGATCTTTTAAGATGGAACTGAAGACTCCGGAGATAGATAAAACAACACATATAGCAAGACAAAATTATAACAAAAATACATAATACAAACATGTTAAATGGAGAATTGAGAGTGAAGAAAACCTGTTCTGGAGATTCAGACAAAGAGGGTAGTTTTCCATCACATGATTCATCTGTTTTAGACTTGGAAGGTTCATCATGAACCAATTTCAAAACCGGGTCGGAATCCGATAAGACGTCCAAGAAAGCTTTATCATTCAATAAGTATCTAGTTGAACCGGCAGGGCTTATAAAATCTCCTGGCTTGATGCAACTCCAGCTCTTCCTTACAACATTAGTACTATTATCAACTCTTTCATCCTCCAGTTCAAGGATTTTCTTTTTCTTGGCTTCATCATTTCCCTTCAAAGGGTTCTTCGGATTAGAATGGTGTTTTCGAGGTTTGGGAGTGAGTTTTGGGTGAGAACTGAGAGGTGGGATTGGATTTCCATTTCTTCTAGAGTCTCTGATGATGGGATTGTATCGGTCAATGGCTCGACTGCTCCCGAGTTGAGCAGAGGAGGAAGAGGAGGAAGAGGAAGAAGATGAGGCTTCACTCATGTTGGGACATATGGCTGTTGCAGCTTGAGATGTACAGAATATATGGATTCCTTTCATCTTTAGATGAAAGTGCTGAAGTGATAAGAGGTAGAATTAAAGGTCTAGGGAATCTGCTGCAATATTGTGTAAACTTGTGGGAGGCAGAAACAAAGAGACTTTTCTTGCTAAGATTCTTGGGGTTAGCTGTTCAGCTTGAGCTCGTCATGGAAAGAGAGAGAGAGAGGTGTTCTACTCTAATATAACGAAATGATACAATTTATCTATGTATTCATATTTAGGATGTGACAGTTTATACTGATTGTTAATCAACTCTCCTGGTTTATTTTGGTGGAGAACAAATAATTATTTGTATCGTAGGTTAAAAATCAATCACGTCCCTATTAAAGATTAACCGTTATTCCAAGTATTAATAAATAGAACCGAAAAACACTTGCAAGTTCACTTAATGGGGAACGAGTGTACAATATTTTTCCCACGTCTCTCACACATTCAAAAGTGAGTCTCTAGACTTTAAATAGAAATATTATGACGACTTAATACATGTATGGAATACCCAATACAATGATACATAGTTGAAGGTCAAAATGTACGGTGTGAGTTGGCTCCGCCTAGATGAACTTCAATCAGTGGCAATCCTTTGAGTGCAACAAGGAAGCATACGATGAATTAAAATGGAAAATAACAACATTTTTGAAAGAGTCCGAGGGTGACACTCGTGGACTGGATTCTCTGCAGATTTCAGTGACAGTTCCCTCATAATTCAGATATAAAACTATTCGGTCATGGAATACAGCAATTTGATTCGTGCTGTCAGCATGGGGTGTGGATCTGACCAATTTTAAATGAAAATTTCAGAGGATAACTGTTTGTTGATGATTTTGATGTTTGGACTGGAATCAAAGCAATGGATAAATTATCCTCAGCGTGCATGCTTAAGGACAGAGTCCTACATAGCCTGCTTGATATTGTTTTAAGTAGTAAACATCTTTAGGATTATGGCACGGAATTAAACTGCATCCCCTTCTTTCGTCCGTCCTCGAGGCTGTAAAAAATGAGGAGTTTGAATGTTAAAATTGCAGTTACAGAGATAGACTCTTTGCCACATTATCTCAAGTGTAACAAGTCTCAAATTTCATTTCTAGAAAATGGGAATAATAGAGAAATGTGTTGAGATGCCTTTGGAACATATGCTTCAAAAAATCATCTGGAAAATTGAATGAATGAGACACAAAGCCACTTTGCTTCTCTGTAATTAAGCAAGGATTCTGGATCACAAATCCATGGAATCAGATGCCTTTGAGCATTTTTCACTTTCTGCTCTTCTTTTCCTTTCCTTCCCTTTCCCCTTTATATCTCCTCCAACAATATCACACGAATTCTAACTCACCACCCCTTTATTCTTCTGACATGTTCTGTTAGAAGGATTGGATAGTGTTGGGTCGTGAAATGAAGAAAAACCTAAGATCTTGTTAAATAGATGTCAGTCATGTCTGAGTCATAACTAATATTGCATACCAAACATGCATTTATGTTCTTCAAGTCACATAAAACTATCACAAGGAACTGTACAAAATTGGATTCATATCAAAGCCTAATCAAAATTGTAGAATTCTTACCGTGACTTATTGCAAAAATTCGTAAAAATAAAAATAAAAATAAAAAATGAATATGTCAATGCACTATTGTAGAAGAAAACATACACAACATGCTTTCAATCTGTACATGCTATTTTAGCTGTATTCTTCATTTGTTTCCCTTCCCTTCATCTTCATTCAAGATACGATTTCGAAAATCATTGACCATCAAAGGCAGGCCCTCACGCAAGGAAATCTTTGGTTCCCAGTTTAGAAGATCTTTTGCTTTACTAATATCTGGCTTCCTCTTATGAGGATCATCAGCAGTGTTTTCTTTGAATTCAATCGTTGCACTGGAATCAATGGTTTCTTTGACAACCTGTTATTACCCAAAAAAGTGACTTAATCATGTCAAAAACTAAATCCTAGACCCATCATTAGATAAGAAAATATCATTGAGGGAGCCCAAAGATCACAAACCTCGGCAAGTTCTAACATTGTGAACTCTCCAGGGTTACCCAAGTTGAACGGTCCGATGTGCTCACTTTCCATTAGAGCCACTAATCCATCAACCTGATATCAAGATAATAAATATAGTTCTGTAGTAAACAACATTTAGTTTTTCCTCATTCTGGTTTCAACCCAACAAATTGTGACTTGCATACATTACAGTTTTGTTTGTTGCGGATCTTATATAGTATGTACTTTTCAGATTTCGTAGTTACAAATCAGCGTAAGCATGTTTAACTCGTGCTTGAATGAATCTCTTGTGCACTTGATGGCAAATATTTGTAAATAATGCATGGGTAAGTAATACACATGTCAATTCAATAGAGACAGGGAGTCCTGAGTACCATATCCTGGGAGTGCTAGAAATTTTGTCCAAATATTGAAGATGAATTGGAAGTCTTGAGCATGTTTGGCAGTTTGGCTAATAAGGTTAAAAGTAAGTCAACTATCTTAACATATTTGAATGCGTTATCTTTTTCTTATAACTTAGACAAGAAAGTAACGGTTACTTTCAAAAATAATATTTTATTTCCAACTTTGACCTAGAAAAACAATAATTTATACTAAACCATTCTTATTTACTTATAAGTAACTATTTAAGCTTCGCCAACACGCACAACTTCCACCCATAGATCCCTCCAGAATTCAAGCCTTTTAGGTTTTAACTGCCTTGAAAACTTGCTACCGTAATAACTCAAAAATTTCTTTAATAGAACAATTGTACTTGAATGTGCAACTGTAATCAACTAACTGATATTCATGACAATTAAAAGAGGTCGACATTCTTTCAATAGCAAGAATTTCCTAGTCAAAGGGGGGTAAATTTGCATGGCTATATAGAGTAAAGTACATGAATAGATGAGTCAGTGCCAGAAAGCAGGTTAATATCATATAATACTACATACCAAGTCAGAAACGTATTGAAAGCTTCGGGTTTGCTTCCCATCCCCATATACTGTCATTGGGTGCTTACGTATGGCCTGCAGAATGCAACAGCTTTCAGAATAAGAACTCTGGTGAATGTAAAAACACTTAGAAAGGTAATCTCATAGTGAACTATTTGGGGCATCTTTATCAGACCATAAGGGTACGCAAGTAACGCAACAGAGAGGACAAACCTGTGAAACAAAGTTGCTGACAACACGTCCATCATCAAGACACATACGAGGCCCATATGTATTAAATATACGTGCAATGCGCACCTGCAGAAAAAGAGAAGCATGATTAATCACAACAGTACTTAAATCCAACTTGGGATGCGATTTTCCAAGTAGAGGGAACAAGAAATTTCGTTCTACAAGTACAAATCTCAATCATAGGTAATCTTTGACTCATGGAGAAGCTATAAAATGAGCAACTAGATTATCCTGTACTTCCCCAGAATCTTGAGCTGTTATACTACTGTCTAAAAATAATAATCCCAAATCCTCAAAGGCTCAAACTATCAACTTAGTCAGACTAAGTAGTGAAAAGTCTGCTTGTCATGCAGAACAAACTTTCATAGATATTCCCACTTTATTTTCGTGAAGTTAGCCGATGCTTATTCCCCCAATACAGTCATTGCTTCTTCTATGGAAAATATATTCACGACTGGTGGGCCTTCTACCTCCATGCACATTGCGGAAAATTCTTCTTTGCTGCCTCATGTAGGAGTCTGGGCCATTTTTCAATCTCTGTCCCAGTGTGGCTGATCATCCTCTTGGACCAGCTGAGACACTACATTTGAGCATTACATATCCTGAACAATGATGTCATTACCATTTTTTCCTACCAGGACTTGAGAGGGGAAAAAATAAAGCATATTTTTCTCAACTAGCAAGGAGCCATAACCATGCAGCTAAAATCCATGGTTTCTCAATTTTTTGGTAAACACTTCAACTACTTTCTCCCCAGCCCCGCCCCACCTCAAAAGAAGTAAAAATAAAATTTCCAGTTGGCAGGTCTCTCTATAGTTTCCCTCTAACCATTCTCAACTACTTTAGTTCCACAACTCATTTGGGTTTATCAGTGTGTTGGTGAAAGCAAAGTGATCAAGCCAGTGACATGCTCAAGTAAGTTGAAGGGTCAATGAGATCAATATTATGCATGAAAAATTTGGAAGCAAATGTAGCATGTGCAGCATCTATGTGCATATAAAATTATGCAAAATTAGAATGTTCGTCGAATTTCTTGCTAATTACGATTGTTTAGGGGAGATAATGGATTGTTTACAATTTAATGCATTACAATGGATTTAAAAATAAGAGTAGCGACAACCAGAGGCTTGTTGTCAGGAGGATGATTTGCAAGAGTGGCCATAATATGAGGTGGATGGTGCATATAAGGACTGGTGGATTGTGGTGGTCAGACATTCTTATGAGTGTTCAGTGGTGGTGACAATTTAACACGAGGGGAAGGCGTGAATTGGAAATTCAGACAGGCATTTGTTCTGCTCACTCTATTCATAGTTGAGAAAAGAATGAAATAATGCTTGGTGTTGGTTTGAAAATTTGACATTTCTCAAAGGTAGAGGATTAGTTTGATCATTTCCATTAACAGCATTCGGAGCTTACAGACAGACCGACATAAATCAGAATAGAAAGGCTATGGTTAAATAAAATGGTTAAAACCCTTCCTAAGAATACTACAAGCCTGGAAAATCTAATTGGACTTGATCAAACATACCAGGAAACATTTGCTAACCTGGATGCAATAATGTGTTTGAACTTAATCAGAAGTGCTGAAAAATTCTCACCTACACTAGATGCCAATTCCGTGGCATATAAACCTAACATCGTCACAGACAAACTTGCAGATATGATACATTATAGATCACGTGCAAAGCACGTCGTAGAGTTTAGTTTTGCCTCAAAAGTAAAGAAACGTTCCAGACACCTTAATAAGGTAGCACAAGTAATTAGCAAGGTTAAATACGACTAACTAGATACAACTATCATTTGCAAACAATAAAGATAACACTAACGTAGTTTACTAAATGAATGATGAACTAAGAATGCCTGTTCCAAGCTATGTATTCTTAAAGAAGGTAAAGTCAATAAGATTAATCACATTATAATCTATTCTGAGAGCCAAATGATCAATATACCAAGCTTAGAGTTCAACAACTATCACAGCAATGCACATGTATTACCTCAACACCAGCTCCACGATGATAATCCATAGTTAAGGTTTCAGCAGTTCTTTTTCCTTCGTCATAGCAACTCCGTACACCTGATTATTGGAAAGAACTCAATCATAAACTTCACACCAAATAGCATAACAAAACAACATATCAAATAACAGAAAGATGGCGCCCACCTATTGGATTCACATGTCCCCAATAAGTCTCCTTCTGTGGATGCTCAAGTGGGTCACCGTAAACCTCACTTGTACTAGTAAGAAGGAACCTTGCTCCAATTCTCTTTGCGAGGCCCAACATATTAAGGGTCCCCATCACATTTGTCTTGTAATTATGTGTTAAGGATCTCAATAAACAAACTTTCTAACAAAAACAAATCCAGATGCAATATAGGTCTTTGAGTATTTTATCTAAATTACTTCCCAGATACACAAAAAAATGAAAACTTTATGAATAATCGTAAGAGCAGCTTATCACTTTTGCATGCGCACACTCAAAAACAGCAATCTCCATTGGCAATTGCACATGTGCAAGCCCAGATATCAGATATAATTGCATAAAAATCATATTCATTTGAAGACTCAAATGCATTATTTGTGTATATAGCAAAGTGCATCTGCAAGTTTGTGCTTGGAGAGTACACATCACGCGAACATGTCTCACATAATATCTTATGATCGACATTGGCATAGATAAAAATTAAAGCAACAACTCACTTTTGACCATCCCCAGTCATTCAAACAGGCAAAGCCATTCATTCTGCTACTTTGCTAATGCACAATCGCACAGATCAAACAATACTACATTTTCTCAAAATAAAAAGTCGTTCACTCTAATAAGTAATAACATCTGTAATAAGGATATGATAGTCTTGACAGGATTATACTTGTAATGAACGGGAGATGCAGGACAAGCCAAGTGGTAGATCTGATCCACCTCCAACAGAATTGGCTCAACGACGTCGTGCCTAATCAGCTCGAATCTCGGGTTCCCAAACAAATGTACTACATTCTCCTTCCTCCCAGTGAAGAAATTGTCGATTACAATCACATCATCACCTCGAGCGATCAGCTTATCCACCAAATGACTGCCCACAAACCCAGCCCCTCCAGTTACTACAATCCTCTTCCTCTTGCTTCTTATCCCCACCGGCACTCTTCCCACCCCATTATGGTACTTACTCCTATAATTCTCATCATATCCCACCACCCCCGTGGGATCATAAAGGCTAACCGATTCACGATTCTCAGAAAAAGTGTGGGATCTGGGAATTCTGGGTCCGGAAGAAGCCGACAAGAGGTAGGAAAGGGAAGGTTGGACAATAAAGAAAGTGGAGCCAATAAGAATGCCCACAAGAACGAAAAGAAGTCTCTGTTCTTTGAGCAGATAATTGAGAGATCTGGGAAGGGATCTGGGGTGTTTCAAGGCTTTGGGAGAGTAAGGTGGGTTTTGGGACATGGGGATTTCTTCATCTCTTCTTGTACCGGCTTGCTTGTGCAACTGCTTCATGGCTGGACTGTGAAAGCTTATGCTGTAAGAAGAATAGTTTTGTTATCGTTAGCGAATTGATTCTAGAAATGGAGGTCTGATCATTAACTGAATTTTGGTACAGACAGAAAAGAAAGCCAGGAAGGTACTCTGGCATCTGGTGTGAAGCTGTTGTACCATATGATGCAGCATTTGGTGAAGCTGTTGTGCCGTATGATGCAGCGTGGGTTTGAAGATTTCATGTATGGGCCAGATGTGGACAATATTTGTTCAAGGCCCAAACTGGAATAGGAGTTTCCAATTTCGGCCTATCTGTGTGGAATTGCCTAGATGTAAACAAAATTTGAAGCTGTTGTACCATATGATGCAGCGTGGGTTTGAAGATTGGGAAAAATCCATGGATCAGGCTTTATCTTTCATGAAATCAAAAATCAAGCCCAAAAGTTTAAATTTACAAAACTCAGGTTTTTATTTGAAATAATTAATTATATTTTATAATTAATTTATTAAATTAAATATTTATTTGTAATATAATATAATTGACCATCCCATCCCACCCCACCTCCA
>CAIGRF010076091.1:10881-33773 GCA_903798235.1 Fraxinus ornus | reverse complement strand
TACATAACAAACTTAGGCTTATCATAGAGAAATTTAGGTTGAGCCGTTGAGGACTTTCGAATCCTAAGGTAAGATGGAAGTATCAATCTTGTTAGATATTTAATGTAATTGGCAAATTTGTGAACAAAAATGACAAAAATGGATATGTTATAAAAAGTGAAAGAGTATTGTGCAATTAGATGAAATTAAGGTATTTTAGATCTAGGGTTCGAGAATGGAAAATAAGAAAAAGAGGTGCGAAATTTCGCTAGACTATCGACAATGTTTGACTCGAGTGTTAGAAACAGAAACTTCATCGCTCGACTGTTACCTCGCTTTCGCTCAAGCGACATCCTGTCGCTCGACTATCACTCAACCCTCGCTCGAGCTACAGTGTTATCCAGAAATTTTTTAATTCGTTTTTTAAGGCTTTTTGTTCGGTACATTCAATTCTAAAACCTAACCTATAAATACCAAACGTCACAGAACGATTTTTCTAAGGTTGATTATTAAGCAAACACTTTAATTTCATATTCTCTTCATCCTTTTTAGCTTTCAATCTTCATTATTCATAATGATTTCTTTTTTACGGTGAGAAAAACATCATATTCTAAATCCGAAAATCAAACTTTTGCTTCCTTCATATTTGTCAGAGTTTCTGAAGATCAAGGGAATGTGACTGGAGTTCCAGTCGTTGAAGAAGGCGGTGTTCTTCTTGAATCCACATGAGATAGACGATTTCACAAAGTTTGGAGTCGATGTATGAGAGAGCAATCCAGGAAAGCTTTGAAATCTACAGCTGGGAGTTGGTGCAGAAGCACAAAATTCAGGAGAGCTGTTGGAATTGTAGTTAGGAAGTCAGATAATACATGTCGTCATTTAGTCTGGTAGTAAATTATAAATCGTTTATAGTGGAATGTTGACTGATAAAGTGTCCAGAGTTTTTACCTAATTGAGGTTTCTCCGTGATAAACTCTGTGTTATTTATTGTTTACATAATTGCAATAATTCAACATAAGAAAATATGAATGGGATGATTAACCATCTAAAAAATAATTAATAATGACTTGTTATTTAGTTGTTAAGTAATTTTAATTCCGCATAATCACCTATTCAACCCCTCTAGGGGTAGTTTACGTCAAACTTTGCATTTTCAAATCTAAAACTACTTGATTTTGAGGTGGACCCATCAGACCCTTTTCTTTTGGCATGATTAGCCCGAAGCTTTTACTTTGACAAAGTTCCTATTCTTTATTTAGGAGAGTCCTTGTAGACTGGTTTGTGAAAACTTGACACAGCTACAATTGAACTTAGTAGTCCATTGTGCAATCCATCACATGACAGTGTAGGAGCGGTGCTTTCGATGCGCCACCTCAATTCGATGCATTTTCACATTTCTAAGTAGACTTATTTTTTCAATTAAGTGATCGATCGAACTTATTATTTGAGAAAATGATCAAAAGTTAACTCTATATCTATATTTGATTCATCGGATTCATCTCTACTTCTAATCAAACATTCTATATAACCAATTTTTTTACCACTAAATTGTGCTATTCTAATTTCGGGGATGCAGTAAAGTATTTATTCAACAAGATTTTCTTGAAATGCGTATGAGAGAGAGAATTTTAGTGACAAAAACTTACTGTGCATTAGAATGGTCACATGAACTTATCTGACAAACTTAAAAGTTTTAAAGTGGAGGGTCTGATCTCTTTTCTGATGTGGCCCAAAACTGTGGCTTAAAATTGATAAAAAGTGAAACTGACACGTGAATGTGATGCCTACTAAGAAAAGAGCATTTCAAGAAAGGGCCTTTTTCCATTTGTGTAAACTTCAAAAAGCAAAGAGAAAGTCTTGTTTTAACTTTTTAATTTCATTCTAAAGATGAAACTACAATTGAATAATAAGGGACTGAAATATGAAAGGTTTAAAATGCTAATCCTATGTTCTTCAAATATCAAGCTATTTGGCTACTTTGATTCATACATGCTTAAAAAATCAGACTGGAGACGAATATAGTAGAAGTGAAGATGGTAAAATGAATGCATTCATATTAAAATGCACAAGAAATGAGAGTAAACGTGGACAAGATGGGGTGACGCCAATTTAGAGTAAATTATACAAGTGGCGACTAAAGTAATCGAGACACGTTTTGATTAAATTAAAGAGATTGATTCATATCGATGATACTATCTCGATAACACGGTCAAGAGAAGTATAGACCCAAAACTAGATGTAATGTAATTGTCTCTAAAATTTAATTGTTTTACATCTTTCTATGAATCTCAACATGAATAGAATATAGTCCAGTAAAAGGGTATAGTCAGCTTCAAAAGGGCAATATGCTCAACCCCGAACTTAAGGTATAAATTAAAAATCCAATGAGCAAAAGATATACCCTTTTTCATCCTCTCGTCCCATACAAGGCCTAGTCACTTTTTAAGTGTTCGACATTCATTCTTGCAAAATCGTGCATCATCCTAGACAGATGCATCCCCTGAAGAAAAGTATAAAGAAAACAAGTGAAAACATGCAGATTTAAACGAGGGAAAACTGAAAAGAATAATTCATACATGAGGAGCTTATGAGCCAGATTTACGTACAACGTCGTTGGTTCATTACAAAAATGAGTTTTTTACATTTAAATGAGAATGCTAGAGTCTATTTTTACAGCAAAACTGGGAATAATTACCAGAATCCTAGTAGAGAATATATTTGTCCAACATTGTTCACCAGTAAAGAAAACTTCTACTGGTTTTCAATATCCAGCAAGGGCATTTTCCAGTAATTCCATGAGTTATAATCTTCCTGCACAGATAATGCACGAACAAGATGTTATTAGATGCAGAAAACCCTGAAAAAAATAAAATATCGAAGAGTCCAAAAATTTTTGTCGTTGGCAGTGTTTATGTCACAGTAGTACCTGCTCGACCAGTGATGTTGGTGGGAACATGTCATGTACCAGAGTATGCAATGAAGTGTATGACTTCACGTCAATACGGTGATTAATGGCTACCTCTCCCTGTGAGCATAAATGAATTTCATAGACAGAACAAAATGACGAAAATAAACTTGCAGAACTGTGGTCATGCAGGGAAACGTGTATAAATGTTTGTTACGCCGTACTCGATGGTGCAATGAACAAGATTTTAATTTTTTTCTCTTTATTGATGTTGTTAGGTACAATCCAACTATCTGGACGGGCAATAAAGAATGATGACTACCTTGGGATTAATGATAAAGATTTTGCCTTTTGGGATCCCTATTCTCCGGTAACTGAGTTCATCAGTGTCTCTGTTTCCGAAACCCGCATAGAATGGATTATAGTCAGCAGGAAAAAGTGCTTTGATATCCTGCAAAAGGGAGCTTAAAAATAAAGATATTCAAAAGAATAATTAAACGTTTCACCTACAAAACTTGCATGCCACAGTAAAACTGACCTCTAAACAGGCAATCTTGAACTCGTGAGGAGCTCTTCTTATGACTGCCATCCACGACAAACAATGGTAAATTCTTCTTATTAGTTGCAGAATTAAAATTTTCCAGACTATAAAAGAATTTCACTATTTTTATCATACTGTGCATTTGTAAACATTTAGGTGTTAATGGAAAGTCTAGTAATCATTCAGGGAAAAACCTTACCTTCTCGGTACAATGAGGGAAATAGGCCATCCGGAGAAATCACAACAGGTCCATTTGGTAAACTTTTTCCGTCCTGCAAACATTATAAATATTTTTCACCAAATGGAATTTTGTTGTAGTGCTAGTAAATTCTCAAGTTCACTACAAAATTAACATGGAAAAGTTGGACCATTGACAAGACAAAAAAAAAAGGTGGCTCAAACAATTGCGGGATTTCTTGATGAGCCACATAATTTTTGGTTGTTTGTATTTCTCAATTAAAAAAAAAAAATTTGAGTTCAAAGAAGGGGAAGCGAAATTCAAAGCTAGTATATATTAGTTAATTTAGATATGTACAAAGGTAACCAAGACAAAATCTCCTAGGAGAACAAACATTAATCGAACACATTTTGATCATTAGAATGTTCAAGAAGTACCATTTGTGCAAAAAAAAGCTATTAACACTATGGGTCTTAGCACAGCGTACCTGCTTCAGATTGAATAGAAAACTCTTAGTCAAGTACGCTTGAACAATCGCTCGTGCACTAAGAAATAACAGCTGATACCCATTCTCCTACATTAAGAAAGCGTTCAACATATACAACAAATACAATTTAAAACTTCGAATAACCATAAAAATTAAAACATCCCAATTGCATCAGCAACTGCAATGCCATCACAATTCTATTATCATATCTACATATAAATACATGAGAAAAAAATAAGCTTTAGAGACTCTAGTAATGATGATCAAGTAAGTCAATAAACAGACAAGGTCACAGCAATTCCTGCTTGTAGAAAATGCATGAATAGATTAATTAGATTCATTGATCTCGGATGAATTTAGACTGACTTGAGAAAAGACGATGTGGTCCCAACATATGTACAGATCACAGAAGTACTTGAGATTTGTTAAAATGGCTGTGCATAAGCATGGAATTTTTTATGCTTGACTTACACTCTGTTGACTAAATAAAGGAAAGAGACAGATTAAGTACTAATGTCTTTTATAAGGAAAACTACGAGGCATTGACACTTAATAAAATCGGAAAGACGTAAAATGGAAAAAACCTGGCATCTCTTCGTTGTTTTGAAAGTAAATAGAAACATAGCGTCCATCATTAATCAGCATAAATCAATCCGATTCTTTTATGAGTTAATTGCTATGAGCATGCATTGAGACATTTTCTTCAATAAGTTTTAGCTACTATTAAACAATTTCCACTTATTGAAATAATTATATCGAAAACTTTGCAATTATATACCTTGTGCATGCAGACTCAAGCCAGGATTCTAATACATGGCGGCAAAACTCTGTTAAAGATTAAATTTTTGAAACAAGATAATGACAAAAAAATTCAAAATGTTATAATTTTCTTTAAATACGTTACAACAGTTCATTACGAATTTTAATAATTTAAAAATGTTGACCACATTATTAATATCGTCAAATATATTATTCTCAATATACACAATTAACAGTCATTCATCCACTGCTCTTCAATTTGATCTTGCAGTCAATCTTTTACAATGTTTACACGAGAAAATACTCTTTATAGTAGTTAACAGCAATGGTATAAATTAATGCCATAGTCACAAGGACGTAAACATTGTATATTGAGAATAAGGTTTTGTAATTATAACCAACTTTTGCTCTGGCAATTTCAACTCTCTTTTTAGGCCGTTGAATTAGTGCTTGTGGCATACTTATCAAAGGATTGATCCCCAGGAGACTTTGAATTAGCCTTGTTATCCATGCATTCAATACTTTTTTTTTTTTTCTTTCATTCCTCATTATATTGGGCTGTCTTTGTGTCTTTAATTCCTGAGTTAATCTTATTTTCTCTCAGTAATTAGAACCATTACCAAGTCTATAAAGTGTCCCATGGCAATAAATAAGCCCATAGATTGTTCTTTACCCGAAAAAGGTCCATCTAATAGTGAAGCCATGAGATTTTCGGAATTCAGTCCATACCAAATTTCCTAACTATTTTTAAATTATTACATACGAGTGCCTGCTTATTTTTTTTCCTATAGACAACCAATTTGGTACATCCTTTTTGCATTTATTTGTTCAAATATTACAACCCTCTAGTTTACTTCAGTACATATCAAACTTCATGATTTTTTGCATCTTTGTTTTCGGAATTCAGTCCACATCAACCCCCCAGTGTACGTCCTTTTTTCAGAATTCAGTCCATATCAAATTTTGTGCTTGTTTTTTAAAATTTGGTACATCTAGGAAAGGCAACTATATGATTTACAACCTCTATTTTTGGTATAAACAAGACCAAGAAAAATAACACAAAGGATGTGATGATTCCAAGCTGAAAAATAATACATCTGATGAAATGACCTTAATTGCAGAAAAAAGACGAGCTATTCCAGAATGTGTCCAGTCCTTCCCAACCAGAGGCATAAACTGACCGAGGACATCAGATCTGGAAAACAAGCACATATGAAGCACAAACTACACGGGATATTGGAAACCTATCTTTGCTACACCATAGTTAATTTGCTTGAATAATACAACCAAAAATAAATCACATCTCATGTTAATGGGTTATTCGATCCAATTAAGCTTACAAAAAACCAACCCTAAGGGGGTCTGATGGACCATCTTGAGTTACCAGAGATCAATAACCTATAGAAAATTGTGAATCGGTAAATTTGTTTTAAATTGTGCATGCTCGTAAATTTGGCTACTAAATTTTGCTATGAGGATCAATTTATGGTCTATTGCTTACACCCCTCCAATTGCTATGATGAACAATCGTCAATGTGAAAACTTCACTATTCTCAATCGATTTGTTTATTTTTTATTTTTGATAACCGTGGATGTCCGGGCCAGCTTGCGCTTACCTCGACTAATCCCACGGGGCCCTATAGTTTATAGCCAGTACTCACCTAAGTGGCCGAGGGGATTCGAACTGGTGACCATTGGAGAGCAAACTCAAGGCCTGACCAATTAAGCAACCCCTCGGGATTCAATCGATTTGTTTATAATTCCTCGTAGATGTGGTACTTAGCATACAGCATATATTTTTGACATATCAACTTGGACGAAAACAGTAACATCTATTTTCGGTGACATTGTGGTAGTCTCACCAATATTGTTTGATAAACAGGATAGATTAACACAAACTTTTACTGTTTTGCACAGTAACATGAACAGAACTATTATTATATCTAGCAACAATGAAATATTAAGGTCAAAATCTACAGCAAGCCTTCCAACCAAAATAGGTGAGACTGCTTTGCTAGCATCATAAACGGAAGTATCAGACTTTTCAGTCTTTTCTCATTCCATATTTTTCAAAGAGAAAGATGTCGGTAAGCTTAATTGTAATTAGCTAATAGCTTCCATTCAAACATATGTTCTAGATTGTAGACTTCTACATTATCAATTCTGTCATTTCCTAATTCATACAAGGCAAATTAACCTTACTTGGTAATTGTCCCATCTACGTCAGAAATTACAATTCGTGTATTCCACTTCCACAAGTATATATGAGCTTCAACCTGTTTCAGAAAATTGTAGATTAGTAACAATAATAGTGGGTATCTAGTCCAACCAATTATCTATTTTATAGAACAAACATTGACCAGGAAACAAAGTATAGACCTTCTGAGTTCCAAGAACCCGTGTGGAGAAGATGAAATTCACCATATTCTGTCCCTCTTTGAGATTTAAAGAAGCTATCTGATCGGTAGTGGGAACATTTGTTCTTATAACTTGCTTCCGAGGAGACTCGCTGGCAGCACGAGGTGTTGGAGTTGGTTCAACATGTTGGCTCTCAGAGATAGATTCAGAATCGACAAAGACCTCCTCATTTGATGAGTTACTACCGGTATGTTCACTTGTCTTAACCCTCCTAAAGGGAATTGGCCAAAGCCTCCATCTGCGTCCAGGAGGAGTCGAAGTTAATTCAGATTCAACTTCCTTAGCTTCTGTTGTTTCTTGTTCCACTGGAATTGTGTTGTCTGGCTCAACAGATAAATTCAAACCATAAGTTGCTAATCCAAGAATGATAGGAGCAGCTTTATCCCATGTTAAGTACTTCCCTTGCATTCTAACTATTAAGTTTTCATTTTTAACAATTGATGACGCAGAAACTCTAAATTCCTCAGCTGATATGCAGCTTCTTTCGAAGGCTTCTGCTGCTGCACCCAAACCCATGCCAGCACGAAGCAAGTTCCCACAAAGAGATAACTCTATTCCTGCCAAAAACATATAGAATATGATTAGAGAAACTGCAAAAGAGTACTAAAATCAAATAACAACAAGTGATTCAAAATTTATTATAATATCAAGATGGCATGCCATACCTGTGTTGAAGTCTGCTTTCATGTCTCCACTTGAATCTCTAGAATTAGGGTCAAGATGTTCGTTTTTACTGCATTCATCTACAGAAGCAGGTGCTCGCTGGTCACTCTGCATTCCTTCAGCTACTAAATTATCATGCATCAGATTCTCTGGCTTCTGATCAGTGCTAACAAATGGTACAGGCTTGCTATCAGTACCAATCTGATCTGTATCAAGTGTACTTTTTTCATGGGTTTCAACTTCAACTTGCAAATCCGTCAAAGAAACAGTGCTGGGATATTCAGAATCCGAGAGAGGTAATCCATTTTGATTTGTTGATTTTCCATGATTTCCCTGTTCAGTTTCATCATTTGTCGAAGGACTTTGAGGGGACTTCTCATTTAGATCTTCAGCAAACTCATGAATCTGCACTGAGGAACTTGTGTCTTGTTGAATGGCATTCATAGACTGCACTGCCAATTCTTGGAGCTCCAAACAACTTTTGAAAACCTCAGTCCTCTTAAAACTATTAGATGTGGTCTCTGAACTAGTTCCCATGTAAAAGACTTTTCCCTGGTTAACTATATTCTGGCTCTCTAGAACACGAGAGAGATTCTCTTTACCTCCTTCACATGTATCCATTCCGTGTTCAGAAGCTTGACTACCATTTTCCACCTCACATGCATTTTCAGAAGTAACTTTATGTGTAGAGGTGTCCAAATCACTCAAATAATCAGCTGCCCATGTAACTTCACTTGTATTGTACTCTTCAGTCCCTTCACCTGGACCAAGGTGAAACTGAGGCGTGCTTAGTTGCAAGTTCTCAGCATTCCTCTCCAAGGATGAGATGGGCGCAGTCAGTATGTGCCCATCCACACTCACCAGAACTACTTCTGAGTTCGAAGTGTGTGATTCTACCATATGCTCCACACTTTCTAAACTGTCGTATCTTCTGGAATCATATTCCGATAACTCAATTGAACCCTCTAGAGAAGATTGTTCATCTTGAAAATCGTAGAATACCCGCTCACTGTCAGACTCATTCATCTCCAATCGGTCCATGCCAAAAGTGATGCGTTCATATCGCACCTCTACCTCACCATTATCAAAATCATTAGTCTCTTGTATAAGAGAACTATTATCTTCTGAATTATTATCGATATTGATGCCTTCACGATTATCAGATTCCTTCAAAACATTGTTTGCCTTGTTGTCCTTCTCAGAAATAACTTCCCTAACAAAATATGCTTCACCAGAATTATCAAGACACATATGAAAATTGGCATCGACTCCATTAACTTCTATCCGGACAACTTTCTCCGTCCCTTTAAGAACACCCTGAAATTTACCAAATCGTACATACCAAGGCGTACTCCGGAAGGTTCCATCTTGCTGCTGGACAACTATTATGTCAACTGCCCCACCAAACGGATGAAATGGTGTGGCGACAGAGTACATTCCTTGTGTGATAAAACTGCTAACTTTACCCACCACATTCATTTAAATTTTAATTTATGCACAAAGAATTACAATCCAAAATATATATCAACTGTTCTACGAAGATGATATTTCTATATCCAATCAACGGGATTCTATCACTGAATCTTAAACCATCAACTGAAATTCATTCCACCAAATGATACCAAGGAAGCACAATTCTCAGCTAATTCACTTCTTGAATAGATGACATCTGTATGCACCAAATCATTCAAAATAATTACATGATTGCCCAAACTTTTTTCTGAAAGACAACTTCAAAGATCATTGCGAGTGAACTAAAAACCTAAATACTTAACTTTATATCAACAAAATAATAAAATACGAAAACACAAATGAAAAACAAACAAACAAATAAGAATCAAATATGTTTGAAAATGAAAGATAAAATAAAAATCAAATAGTGCGAACTTACAAAATCAAGGAATTTCGGAAATTCTGAGAAAGTCTTAGTGCTCAACGATCGAATTGACATATATCTAACAGCTTAATATCGGATATAAGTTCCCCGAAGAAGATTAATAGTATGTGTTTCTGGGTATGGTGCTGTGTTTATACAAATATGTTATTATTTAAAAAAAAGAATTCAAAGGCTTTGAAATTTGCACTTGTGAAGAATTGAACGTGATTTGGATAACAGAGAAATCATTCATAAATCCAATCCCCAATTTGTCGAGCAATAAATAGGTAATGCTTTGAACAGAAAAATTTGTTGTTGATTGACCTCGTATTACGGATTTAATTTCAAGAAAACCGCTGTTTTTGCTTGTAAAAGTTGAATGCTGGAAAGGACAGAACTGGTAAATTAGGTACTGTTGTCGTGTTCGTGTCTTAATGGGTAGCTAAGGAAGTTCGCGAGAGTGCACCTTCTAGTTATCTCCTCCAAAGACAAATTACAAGTATCTTTGAGTCACGTTATTTTGAAAGAATGTATTTTAAAATAATAAATTAATGTAAAATGTGTTGTTGAAAAAGAAGAAAAAGTTATTGATATGATAAAAAATATTATTTTATTGAAGAATGTATTGTTGAAAATAAGTAGAAAAATGAAAATAAAGATTTTAATGTGTTCCAAACATGAGCTACATATTTTTTTGATTGGTTTCCCATTAAAATAAAAAAGGTAAATTACTTAACCATCCTTGTGGTTTCTGACTATAGTCTATATCCGTCTGTAAGGATTTCTGAATCTACTTATCATATATGAATTTTCTGAGAAGTCTACCTTCTTTAAAAGTTATTCTAGTCATATAAAATACTTCTAGAAAATTATCTAAATATGATTAAAAATAATTTCTTAATCTCAAAAGTTATTTTTGACTTTTCAATTTTTTTGTCAAACGACCCCAAATGTGTTATTGTAGAATTTTTTAGATAAAATATTTGTGAACGAATACTAGTTTAATAATTACAACACATAACAGATATGCAACTTATCGGTATACAATCAGCATACCGTATACGCAACTAATATACCAGATATGCAGTTTACCGTGTGGTCAATAACTTATCGAATAATAGCTAAGATATAGCAGATTAAATAATTTTTTAATCACGACAAACAAAATACGTTATATAAATCACGATAAAATAGAACAAATAATCTAAATAGCAGAAAAAAAATTCAATTGAACTTTAAAAATCGAGTCATGTTTGAGCACAATTTCCTTAAAACAGATTCGTCTAATCACCGTAAGTGTTTGAGATTTAATTTGAACATCTGTTTCCCAATATTCAACGATAAACTAGTAGAGTACAAGCACCGCAGATTATAGTTCCTCGAACTGACTTAATATCTGAACAATATCACCACCATGACCTTGACAGATAATAAATTATGTATGCAGATAAAGGACAATTTCATATGCAGACAAATATTTTTCGTGTGTTTTGGAACGCAATGCAGACAATATATTCTTCATGTATGGAATAGTGGAAAACGAGGCTTTATATAGACTTAACTCCAATAATGACGAGTTATATATGTAACTCAATGGCAATAACGAATGAATTTTCAACAGTTTCAAACAATAATGACAATAATCATTGGAGTTTTAGCAGTTTCAGAAACTAAAAGTCAATTGTTGAAAGCAAAAAAATTGGCAAAAACATTAGTGTACGCAGGTTGCGCCTACACACAAGTTCAAAGTCCGAAACATATTTCGGTCTATGATTTGCACCCCCTGCGTGCGCACATGGAGAGAACCTCTATGCGATGCATGATTATACACTCCCAAAGTGTAGCCATATATAAAGTGGTTATTACTTTCATAAACTTCCTATGTGAGATAAACTCAAATTTAGTTTTCCCTTCAACATAAACAATATTCTAATGGTCCACTTTGAACTCCAATTTCTCATTCACCTGAGCTTCATTTTTTACAAATAAATACATGATTTCAATGTTCTTGAAGAGGATAACACAAATCAATGTTGTTCTTCCAAAACAAGCAAATGGATCCTACTCAAAATTTATGCCAAAATCAATCATTCATCTCGTTTTTTCCAACATATTTATAATTGCATTCATCCTTCCATTTTTTTATTAGTTTTTCCTCTTTTTGATAAGATGGGTACTTTTTTATACTCATCATGTTTGTATGAGCTTAAATTATATTAAAATTTAAGGTTTCATCTTAAAATATTAATTTTATTAAAATAAGTAGTTCAAACTCTATATTATATTAAAATTTAAGGTTTCATCTTAAAATATTAATTTTATTAAAATAAGTAGTTCAAACTCTATGTGTTGATCTATATTTTATCTTTATTCGATATGTGATTTATCTCTTAATATGTTCTGCAAGAAGGGACTCGTTTGAACAAATCAATTTTGAAATCCTTGTGCTCATTTTCTTTTTATGTTAACATATCAATTTTGCTCCTTTTTATACCTGTGTTCTCAATTTTTTTTCGACGCACTTTTACATTTGACCTTTAATTGATTAATACATCTTTTTTTATGATGATTTCTGTTAGTATTCTTTTAAAGTATATTAAATGATTTTGTAATTTTGTATTTGTTGTTTATTTATTTTTATTTAAAAATAAAGATGCAAATAAGTCCGTTTATTAGACCTAAAGCATCATGAGTTAAAATACGTAAATTAATATAAGGTTGAAAATAAGAACGTGACAAAAAAAATTGGGGGCAAAAAAGCAAATATTAGGGACGTTGTTAGAAATTAAAATATGGTATGTATAACAAAATTGTGGAGTAAATATAATAATCCTTTATTTTTATCTACGTCGAAGATTTCGCTAATATCCTTCAGCTTTTGTTTGATTCTCATTATTTTAAAATATATTTTTCTCTATTCTTTTCAACTACACATTTTTCAATAAAATAATATTACACACAAATCCAAAACTTTTTTTTTATTTTTCAATCACGCATTCTCCATTAATCACTATTTAAAAATGAATTTTTGACCAAATAATGGGGCTCAAACAAGGCATAAGATGCAAGTGTCTTCAGAAGTTTGTGTAATTTGCTCAAAGAAAAAATAAGAGAAAATTACATGAATCTTCCTCGAAATTATTAACTATTACAAAAACATTCTTTATACTTCAGAAAATAACCATGCTACATGTAGTATATTATGAGTTACACTAAGTTCGACATTCTTTTATGTGGTAGCAATTTACACCATTAATTTTAAATACGCTCATCACATCATTGACCATATTTTTTTCCACGTAGAAATAGTGTCAAACTCCTTGTCAAGCTAGAATGTATATCTAGCTTTATTGAAAAAAATATGTTGGGTATATAATCACCCTAATTTTAAAGGAAAAGGATGCTTATACACCTCATGGTGTACACATGGATTTACGCTAATTAACGGATTTAGCATTCAGTGAGGGGGCGCGATCGCGCGTATTGTCACTGCAGAAAACTTGAAGACACAATCACACTCACACATGCGCTGAGGTTGGGGTCAGAAGATTGAAGACGAAAGTAATTTGATTGAACTTTTTTTTTTACTGTGGGCTTTTTTGGAATTTAGCCTCTTGTTTTTTTTTTTTTTTAATTTAAAAGAGGCTCAATCTAAATATCTGATATGGGATCAGTTTGTATTAAATCAGAAATCACACGCGAAATCTTAATTGCAATTCTAGGCGAAATCGGTCGTGCAAACCCTATCTCTATACTCAGTACATGGGGACACTTGCAAGAGAGTTTAATAGGGTGAATAACATAGCATTTCCGATGATAGTGGTGACACTTTCTCAGTACATGTTGCGGGTTGTGGCGTTGATGATCTTGGGACATTTTGGGAAACTTGAACTATCCAACGTCTCAATTGCTACTTCTTTTATAAATGTTATTGGATTCAATGTCATCATAAGATCCTTTTTTCTTGTCTCAACTTTTGATTCTAGCAATGATTGCTACAAGTCATACGTTTGAATAGTTTTGTGATTTGTAATAAAATCTCGAGAATAGATTCAAATTCATTAGCAGCAATTATGTTTTCAAGTATATTGTGAGTTTTCAATCTTGAAGTATGTTGTTTAGGGATACCGCAAGCTTCAATTTTACTCTACATGGAATGTTGGTATGCTGACTAAATCACATTGATTTATGGCTTTTAGTTTCTATTCTTCAATACCTTTTTGTGTTCAGAATTTGACAAGAACACTCTGATTGCTATGTAACTTGTCAAATCACTAGTCTACATGTAAGTTTCTTCAGGAATCATAGATAAATCTAAGGGTCCGTTTGATTGTAAAAGTAGAATTTGAGTGAAAAGAAAATAAATTACAGGGAATTGAATTGTCTAGAATTGTCAATTAATTATGTTTGATTGATATAATTTTTCACCTAAAAAATGTTGAAATTTTGGATATTTTGATATTCGTTTGGCTTTGTTTTTTATGAAAATTGTCAATTAAAAGGAAAAATATTTTTACAATTGTCCATAGAATTTGTTTTCAATAAAAAAAATAAAATAAAAAAAAGTTGGAAACCATTTTCCCACCACTTTGGTGGGAAAACCAATTCCACAAAATCATGGAAAAAGAGGAAAAAATTTTCCACGAAAATTTTTGGCTATCAAACATGGCAAAAGTAAGAATTTCAATACCAATTCCATTTTTCATGAAAAAAAATGGTCTATCAAACAGACTCTAACTAGAATCTCTGTTTTCCTACAATCATTACACAAGATTATGGAACAATTTTTTTTTCAACGGTAACAAAAGTCCCCACCTAATTCTTCCAGTGTTGCATCTAGTCCCGCCACACGTCTAGTAGAACACATGAGTTGTTAAATAACACAAAGATTATTTTTATATGTATTTGATTTTTACGTTTTAGTCAATGATCAATGATCAATGATCAATGATCGACCAACTAACTTATAACTTTGGATTTGTCATTGTTTACGCTCAAATGTACGTGTTATATTAGTGTAGCAACTAGCATGACCCAATTTAAAATATTAGCTCATGTTTGGTACACATTAAAATTTTCATTTTCATTATTCTACTCATTTTCAACCACACATTCTTCAATAAAATAATATTTTCTATCACATCAATAACTCATCCTTTTTTTAATCACACATTTTTTTATCAATCTACTATTTCAGAATATATTCTTCCAAAACAATGTAGTTAAAAAACACCCTTAATCCCATTTTCCAACAAAGGACAATTTCGGTAATTTCCACAAATCGTAAAATTTGCCCAACCAACACCTCCTTCTTTTTGACCCCGATCTCCCCAAAGTCTTCCTCCACCGGCTCACCCTTTACCTCCTCGCGCCACCGGTTATCAATATGACGAAAATACCCTTCTTCCTCCCATTCCTCCTCATCCTCATCGTCCTCCGCCCCGCCGCCGCTGAGATCAAGTCCCTCAAGATCACCTCCGATTCCCGGGCCATGATCCTTTTTGAGCGATTCGGCTTCACGCACACCGGCCACGCTAACATTTCCGTTTCTTCCGTGTCCGTAATCTCCTCCGGCGCCTCGCCAGATTCATCCCACCTCGGTTTTTTCCTCCTATCAGAGGAATCCCTCATCCAAGTGCTCTATGAGCTCCAGCAGAACCCTTCTTTTTGCGTCCTCGATTCTAAATACGTCGACTTGCTATTTACTTTCAGGGACCTATCCCCTCCTCCCCGCTCCTCCTTCACACATTCGTACCCGATTTCCTCTCCTAATGAATACTCCCTTTTCTTTGCCAATTGTGCCCCTGAATCCACTGTTTCAATGGATGTCACGACCGAGCTTTATAATCTTGATGATCGTGGTAGCATCAAGGATTACTTATCTGCTGGACTTACCCAGCTGCCCACCCTGTATTCATTCTTTTCGATTCTTTATTTTGTCTTCTTTTGGTTCTGGGTTTCTTTTTGCTTTAAAAATAGGAAGTCTGTGCATAGAATACATGCCCTGATGGGGCTTTTGGTAATTATGAAGGCATTGAATTTGCTTTGTGCTGCTGAGGATAAGCATTATGTGAAGGTTACAGGCACCCCTCATGGATGGGATATTTTGTTTTACATTTTCCAGTTTATTAGGGTGATATTGTTGTTTACGGTGATCATTTTGATCGGTACTGGGTGGTCGTTCTTGAAGCCGTTCTTGCAGGAGAGGGAGAAGAAAGTGTTGATGATCGTGATCCCTTTGCAGGTATTGGCAAATGTGGCTTCCGTTGTGATTGGGGAAACTGGGCCCTTTATTAAGGATTGGGTGACATGGAATCAGCTTTTCCTGTTGGTGGATATTATCTGTTGCTGTGCGATTCTTTTCCCGACTGTGTGGTCTATTAGATCTCTGAGGGAGACGTCAAAGACTGATGGGAAGGCTGCAAGGAACTTGTCTAAATTGACCCTTTTTAGGCAGTTTTATATTGTGGTTATTGGGTACTTGTACTTCACGAGGATTGTGGTGTTTGCGCTCAGGACCATTACTGCTTACAAGTACCAATGGGTGTCGAATGCAGCTGAGGAGATTGCAAGTCTTGCATTTTATGCTGTAATATTCTACATGTTTAGGCCAATGGAGAAGAATGAATATTTTGCGCTTGATGAGGAGGAGGAACAGGCAGCAGAGATAGCTCTTCGGGAGGAAGAATTTGAGCTCTAATTGGGATCTAAATGCTGTTAGTTTATTCTAATTGGATCTTCTTTTTGCAATTATATGCTATCCTCACATTTACTCATTGTGAGTTGTTTAGCGAAGTTATAAGTAGGTTTGCTACAAAAAAATCCCTATCTGCATACTTTCTTTGACCTTTTTTCCCCTTTTATTTTGTTTTCATTAACATTGGTTTTTACATCTAATAGTGACTTTAAATTTTGGATAATGGAAGTTCTATGTTTTTTGCAAGGCTTCATTTATTAATATACATTCTCTTGTTACTTGTCTTTGAAGATCATTACGATTGTTCAGAATCGTTGCATTTGTCATTTTCTTATGCCTGTGATTGTTCCTAGTATGCCGTTATTTTCCTCAATTTTATATATGTTTGTAGCTTTGGCCGAAGCATTTGACGTCATTGTTATGATACATGAGCATTAATGAGATGTGGGAAAGGCTTCTTTCTCGCTATTCTTAAAACATGTTTTGTAATGCTTAGTTGATATTTGTTTGATGAATATTAAACGGTTCATTTTAAAAGTTTAAGCTTTAGAAATGGGATTAATTTAATTATCAAACTATCCCTCTTGCTTATATAGACTGGATTCATTTTACAATCAAATGCCCAACATGTGGCGGTGAGACTTGTACCTAGTTTTTGTCTAGTAAGGAAGAGAATTTAAAGCGCCTCATATAGCAGCGAATAGAGAGGAGACAAATTAATTTCTATTTTATTGTCAACAGTGAAGAAAACTGTTTTACTGATCTATGTGGTTTTTTTACGCAATTTTGTCTGGAGTTGGTTAAAAAAATCCTTGCATACCTGTTAACCCTAAGTCTATCTGGTAAGGGCCTTTGGTCACAGAGCAATCCCTGTCCATGTGTTTCTTGAAAACTCTTTTCTCAATTTCTGGATTGCCTTCTTTTAATCTCCCCAGACTCCCCTTTTAACTATGCCAGAGAGCTAATAGTGCTTATATAGAGAGGGATGTTCTATTTCTTAACTTACCAACCACCCCACCTCTCCAAAAGAAGAAAAGAAAAAGGTTTCTTCTTTTTGTCTGGTTTTAATTCTTTGCTGTACAAAATCTAAGGTTTGGTACTCGCATTGCTCTTTTCTAGAAGCACAATGCCCTTAAATGACTTTATGTTGGTTACCTCTCTCGAGGGGCTGCGGTGCAATTTCTTGTGGATATGATTAAAAAATAAATACTTGCTAAGTTGTTGAACAAGAAAGACAGTAAGACTTCGATAATATATAATTATATGGGCTTGTTACTTGATTGCTTGCTGAGGGATTTTTTTCAGCAACTTCTAACCTTCAGGCGCTAAAAGCAAGCTTGTGTTTCCTAATATGCCATAGATCTTAACTTATACCACCATAGCTTAAAGCAGAATTGAAATTGCCAGCCACCACCCTGACTGTTTGGAGTAATGTCAGCGGTATTGTTCCTGTCTTTGTTAGTCCAGCTCGTGCCTGTTTTGAATTCATGTTGTAAATAATAGTAATATACTCGGAATACAAGCCTTTTTTAAGTATTTGGCTTTTGCCATTCTTAAATATGTGATCCTCACTCTAGGCAGGTCGGGACAATCATTCCCATAATCTAGGTATTAATAGGGATTCCTATCAATACATAAAAAATTGAAGAATAAAAAGAATTTAAAATTCCTACCAAACACGCACTTAGTCTACAAATAATTGAGGGAGACTCTTAATCTGAATAGAACACCTTCAATTGTAACCGGTAAGCTTTGGTGAAGGATGCAAGTCAACATAGATAGGTTGACATGAAGCTGCTAACAGTTGAAGCCCCAATGAGCATGTTCGTTACTACAATCTGCAACTGAATGGCATCCAATGGAGAAGCTCCAATCGTTATTAGGCCAGTCATTGCACCAGGAAACGATATGAGTCCTAGTGCCGTTGCATTAGACTGGAGAGTGCAATAATCAGTGCCCTTTTCACCTGCTGATGTAATGCCTGTTGAAGAGTTGCCCCAAGAGCAAGTGCTGTCTCTACCTGAAAGAGGTCAGGAAGTTGTTAATCCCATATTGTTTGCCTGCAGATTTTTACTTGCAAAAAACATGAAAATGTTCTGACATGTTTAGTCAGGGGGTTCGGGCACGATTAAGGAAGAAAGAGACAAAAATTGTATATTGTGCATCTAGTTCTGTCTAACATAAACATGCCATATCTGATATCTCTACATTCCTTTACTGTTTGCTGGCAGAAATTATACTCAAGAACGTTATGAACTAGGAGCAATTACAGACATTTTTAGTATGATGAATTACTCAGGGCCGGGAAGAGAGACTTGTGATAAGATGTTTATTGGCTGTCTATTTCTGTCTACTAGAAATATTTTTTAGCTGGAAAAATGGAAGATATGACATCAAGCATTCTGTCATTTGATTCATCATCAAATACAATGGCTCATCATATAGATAAGAAAAGCTACAATACAGGAAGGGCTATTGTGGTTTTAAGGGCGAAAGAACTTGTAATTCTTACCTTTTTATTGTGTGTGTCTCATTTTACCCATACTCATTTAGGGAAATTTATTTCAGGAATCTACAATTGTGGGCGGTTTTATTGTGACCTACCAGGTTCATTTGCTTCTTGATATCATCTCTAAGTTTTTTCATTGCAACTCCAAAGTGTGAGTATTTATCAAAGAAATGAATCAGAAGTCACTTGAATGTTTGACACATGGTTTCATCCCAGTTCACAAGTCAAACGCCAAAACGTCACATTCTAGCCATCATAGGGCAGTGACCTTCTCACGCCGTGCTAGAAGGAAATTATAGCATTTGACTCCCAAACACCCTTGCTAAGATGTCACGTATCAAATTGCATGTGGCTCAATGTATCAGATTACAGCTAGTATAGGCTTTGGACACTACCCACTTCAGACTCTAGATGCCAATCCGATGTGGTTGAGAGTTAGGTCCTCTTGATCACCCCAGATAGGAGAAGTGACGAGTTTGCATGGAATTATGTTAGTTCAGAAACTATTATTGAGTCATTGACAAAGCATAAATCCTCAAAATTAAAAGTCAACATTCTTGTTACTACTCTCCTCAAGAGAATAAATGCTTGCGTGACATTTTGTTTAGCTAATAGTCACATGACTTACATCGAGGCCTCTACATAAAAAATAAATTGATAAATATATAAAAACAAATGGTGAATTAATGAATAGTACTTATTAATATATTATTATCTCGTTAAAATGAAAAATATGACCGTTATCCATTACATTAACATTTAAATTCAATTTTTCCATCTTTGTGTGGCTCCAATAACGGTTATATTTTTCATTCTAATTCTACAATAATTTGACTCAAACAGAGGCTAATTTATGAATAATTTTAAAATTTTGTCAAATGGATATTGGTCAAATGAATTGTTTTTATAAGTGTACAATCAAATGAATGTGAGTTTGCTACCTGATTTAGAGAGAGCAGAGACAAAGGGTTGCCTTCTACAATTGGATGGGCAATGCCATTACATCGAAATATGAGAACTGCTTAAGCGGGTCGGATGCTCCAGGAGTAAAACCCATCCCCTATAAATTACCCGAATTCAATTAGCTTCCTACCTTTGGATGAAACTCACAAAGCCGTTACGAACCTCTGCCCGCCAAGCCATTCTAAAAACACGCAATCCGGATGGCCACCGCATTAACTCCACTATCTACGGCCGCCTTCTCCGCCAGTGCACCGAACGCCGCCTGGTCCGACAGGCCAAACAGCTCCACGCCCGCTTTATTCTTTCCTCCACCACTTCTGACAACTTCCTCGCTTCAAAACTCATTGCATTTTACTCGTCAACTCACAATATCACATACGCACGCAGCGTGTTCGACCAAATTCCCAGAAAAAATGCGTTCTCCTTTAACGCCCTTCTCATTGCGTTCTCCCAACATAACTACCATGCAGAAGCGTTAAAATTATTCTCTTTGTTTTTTTCTCAAACATATTCTCGGAATTTGGCGGATATGAAGCCTGATAGTTTTACTATGAGTTGCGTACTCAAGGCCATGTCGGAGGTGGTTTTGGATGGACCTCTTTTAGCTAGAATGGTTCATTGTTACGTGATCAAACATGGATTTGATTCTGATGTTTTTGTGGGTAATGGACTGGTGACTTATTATTCGAGGTGTGATGATATGTTGTCGGCGAGGAATTTGTTTGATGAAATGCCCGTGAGGGACTTGGTGTCATGGAATTCGATGATTTCCGGGTACTCTCAAGGCGGGTTTTATAAGGAATGCAAGGATTTGTATAAGAAAATGCTGCTTTTGAAAGATTTGAGACCTAATGGGATTGCCATAGTTAGCATTTTGCAGGCGTGTGCACAGTCTAGTGATCTTATTTTGGGGATGGAAGTGCATAAATATGTGGTTAAGAATAGGATTGAAATAGATCTTTCTCTTTGTAACTCATTTATCGCGTTGTATGCGAAATGTGGTAGCTTGGACTATGCTAGGGAGTTGTTTGAAGAGATGAGTGAGAAGGACGAGATTACTTATGGCACGATTATATCGGGATACATGGTTCATGGCTTTGTTGATGAAGCTATGAAGCTTTTCACGGAAATGAGAAATCCAGGATTGAGTACTTGGAATGCTGTGATATCTGGAGCATTTCAGAACAACCGTTATGAGAATGTTTTAAATTTAGCTCAACAAATGCAAGATTCTGGTTTTAAGCCTAATAGTGTGACCCTTTCAACTATCCTTCCTACATTTTCACATCATTCACATTTAAAAGGAGGGAAAGAAATTCATGCTTATGCAATTAAGAATTCTTATGATGGGAATATCTACGTGACAACTGCCTTGATTGATACATATGCCAAACTTGGATTTGTTGATGGAGCACAAAGCATTTTTGATCGAGCAAACCATAGGAGTTTGATTGTTTGGACAGCTATTATTTCAGCATATGCGGCCCATGGAGATGCTAATTTCGCTCTTACTCTATTTGATGAAATGTTGAACAATGGGATACAGCCAGACCCTGTCACATTTACTGCCATATTGTCAGCTTGTGCTCATGCTGGACTTGTTGAGGAAGCTGAGGGAATATTTGATTCGATGTTGCCAAATTATCGAATTCGTCCTTTGATTGAGCATTATGCTTGCATGGTTGGAGTTCTGAGCCGGGCAGGGAAGCTTTCTGAAGCTGTAGAATTAATTAAAAAAATGCCTATTGAACCTAATGCCAGGGTTTGGGGTGCTCTGCTCAATGGGGCTTCAATATATGGTGATATTGAACTTGCAGAGTTTGCCTGCGCTCGATTGTTTGAGATGGAGCCTGAAAATACGGGAAATTTTATTATCATGGCAAATATGTATTCAAATGCTGCTAAATGCGAAGAGGCTGCGACGGTCAGAGAGAAATTGGACAACACCGGGTTGAAAAAAGTTGTTGGCTGTAGTTGGATAGAAACGACAGGAGGAACACAAAGTTTTATAGCTAGAGATATGAAAAACGAAAGAACTAATGAAGTTTTTGAAATGTTAGGAAGATTGCTGGAATTAATGAGAGGGGAAGGATACACAGTGATGGATGAATTTGATGAGGTAAGAGTTTGATTATAGCGACAAGGGAATGAATTGACAAAAATATTGCAATCTTGATATCATTTTGGTCAGTCGAGAATCTCGAGATGCTAAGAAATGCTTCAAGAAGCCCAACCAGCACGTGCTCGACCAAACTCCAGTATACTTTAATCAATCTTGAGATCATTTTGGTCAGTCGAGATGATAAGAAATGCTTCAAGAAGCCCAACCAGCATGTGCTCGACCAAGCTCCAGTGCTAAGAGAACTCAAACGACGTCTGTAAAAATCATACTTAGTAGAGGAAATGAGTCTCAAAGAGACTGGTGTCCATCCTCCTCAGTGCATGAATGGTATTATTGTAGGAAAAATAGTCTCAAGTTTCAATTTTGATATCAGATTTACACACTGGATACCGTGTATGCAGAATAGATACCGGATTTACAAAATACAATTTGTTGATATTATAACAAGTCCAATTGTATAACAAATTCTATTACTTGTTAATCATAGATAAAAATAACAGATTTAAACTAATCGTCTTTTCCAGTAAATAATTAAACGAGAATTGCAGAATATAAACATGCAAAACAAGTAACAAGAAGTTATTAAAATTTTATAACACTTTTAACCCAAGGCATGTGTCAAACACAGTTTCCTTAAAACAGATTCGCCCTCTCACCGTACGTGCTTGAGGTATAAACGAGCGTCTGCTTCCCATGATACAACGAAGAAACCAGTAAAATCTGAGCACAACAGATTTTACTCCGGCGAACTGAACAAGTGCCTGAAATATATCACCACGGACTCTAACAGAAACG
>CAIGRF010076091.1:0-10404 GCA_903798235.1 Fraxinus ornus | reverse complement strand
TCCATGATTTGCACCCCCTGCGAGCGCACGTGGAGAGAGCCTCTATGCTACACATGATTACACCATTATAAAGTGCAAACTTTCATTCATTTTCAATGTGGGACAAAGCTTAACTTTTGCTTTCCCACCAACATAAACTCATTTTACATGGCACACTTTGAGCTTCAATTTCTCATTCACTCGAGCATCATTTTTGACAAGTATATGATTTCGATGTACTCACGGGGGAGAACACAAATCAACTTTCATCTTTCAAAATAGCCAACCGAGTCCCGCTCAAAATTAGTGTCAAAGTCAGCCTATCAACACTTAATTCCAGTTTTTTCCAACAATTATTTTTGTTATGATTAATCATTTAATTTCAAATTGCGGGAAATCTTTAAGAAATCTCTAGCAATCGCCAAATTAATTAGATACACAACGAATAACTAGATTGGCACCTTGCCCTGATGGTCATTTCCTTCAAATAAGTTGTAATTAGTAGAAGTGCAATCAAATTCTTCTCATTCAAGAGCAGACCAAGAAATCTATCCCTAGTACTATTCGTTTGGGCTTACTTTGAGAATTCCTCGCGAAATAGGTCCACCGAACATGAGATGCTTCACGGCAAGTTTGTAGCTTGTGAAGTATCGTCCATTTTGAATTTGGATTCTATATTTTGGTCCCCCTCCTTCCCAACCCCGCAGATTAGATAGGTAGCTCGTTCTATTGGTGTTGGAAAATATGATTCAATAATTGTGTATTGACAAGAACATAATAATTTTGTTGAAATAAAAACACATATGATTCAATTTCGATGCATTTTACACACATATCCCTGTCGATATATGCGTTTTCAACTTTGACATGAACGGGATTTTAAACGACATTGTACATAATTTTGGCAATTTAATTGAACATTAAATGCTTTCCATTCCAAAACATATCAAAATACAAAAAGTACTATCGTTTAATATAAATGTGAAAATGTCAAAAAATGAAAGGTAAAATCATTTTCTACAATAATGATGAAAGGTGGGAACGTTATATGCTATTTACCCTAAAAGAAAAGGTATATTGAAATTAGTGTGTATAATCTGAACCACACAAAGATTCGAGTCATTTTTTTAAAAGGGTACAATGGACATTCTCCATCCAAATTAGACCATTCTTGCGAAATTTTAAAACGAATAATGCTATTTAATATCAATGGTATTAGAGCATCAGTCTATGTGACTACACTTAATAAGTTCAATTAAATGAATCATACGATATTAAATTTAAGTGAACATATTATTTAATGTCATGCAGTTTACCATCTATACTGACGCTAGACATCAGTGCTGTTGAATAGTATTATTCTTTTAAAAATCGATCGTACTTAAAATGCACCCTTGCCATTTGGCTACATTTGAAGATTCCTCTTTCAAAAATCTATGTAGTTGGTAATTTGAATATCTACAAGTTCAAAAGCATGTTTGCATGTGCTTAAAAGTTAGTCATTTCACTCCAAATTTTTAATTTTATAGAAAGTAAAAAAAAATAAAAAAAATTAAGTATTACTATAAACATGCTCGACTAGGTTGACAACATACATACAAAATCACAAGGAATGTGATAATTACTGCATGGCCCAGCTGACCCTAATAAACAGGAGTATGAGCAACGCATGCAAAAACAAAGGCTCTGAATCCAAGAGTGCCCCTGGCCTTGCTTTGCAGCAAAGCTTAGTGCTTTCAAGATGATTAACATAATCATATTTATATATACGTGTCAGGCCATTTTTTCATGTGCTAGAACTGGGCCCCACCTGCTCTTTATTTTTTTTTTTATTATAAGTTGCTTCCATTTTTTTTTTATTGATCATAGTGTATTATATAAGAAAATCTGTCACGGTGTTGCTATTTTGTAATATAAAAAAGTTAATTTAATCTTTTTAAATTACTTGAAGCGTCAAATAGACGGCCTATTATAGATATCACATTCCATTCTATTTCATCTCATAATTGCAATTTCTCAATAATATTATTTGCAATTGACCGTAAAATTAATCTCAGATGAATAGACTTCAAGGAGTTCAAATGTACATTTAGGGTGGATATTCTAAATTTTGTGTGTACCATTAGGTAAAAGTCACTAAATCGAGGTGAACTAGATACACAGTCAGTAGCGGGGGGAGGTGATAGGTTGGACAATATTTTTTTATTATTATTATTACCTTTTTTTACATATCAACCCAGTAGAAATTTTTTGTCCCTCTTGATTCCATCTCTTTAGACAGTATCGAGAAGTGGTCACCCTTGCTCAATTTGGGTCCGAAGCACATTTCGCTAACTAAACTAGAACTGTGATTTTGAATCGATAGAATTTTCAATCATTTTGTGAAAAATCAAATCTAATTACGATCTAATTTGGCATTTTTTATTCCAAAATTACAATATCCGCTCGAACTGGATTTACACGTTAGCTAGATAGAGGTACGTAGCAGACAAATAACCATATGAAACTTATGAGTTTAATTAGATCAGTTGTACTGACTTGGATAAGTTTCAACACCTCACTACAATTTTGAAGTGTCGAAAGTAAGGAGTAAAAAATTTTGTTAAACACGGAGAATACTTGTTTTGTTTCTTTACATTATAAACCATGTCCACGTTTTTATTTTTTTTTAAAAAAGGAAGAAATAAAAAGAAGCTGTTCATCAAAATTTGAAATTAACAAAGTATAGTAAGGTGTCAAAATTTTAGTAATACAACAGTCAAGTTGGGACAACAAATTTAAACTTGCTAGTAATTGGTAGAGTCTCAAGGGCAACTCCAGTGGAGATCCCAAGATATCATTGCACATTTGCACCATATGCCTCCAATGTTGCACCAATTTTGCCCTTTTTTCTTTCATTTTTCAAATGTATTGGTTAAGGGTGTTTGTGTCATTTTTGTTATATATATATTTTTAATACAATAAATTATTATTATTATAAATTATTCTCTATTCTTTTCAATCACATTCTCTAATAAAATAATATGAAACGCAAATGAAGTTTTTTCCTTTTTAACCACTTATTTTCCAAAAAAAATTATTATTCTAAAAATTATAATATCAAATAGAATCATGCTACAGTGACATAATGATTGTCATAAGGAAAAACCATCTTAGCCAAGGTCAAGACCCAATTAAAAAACGAGAGTGCCACTTGGCGCCTCCCATTGGAGGGTGGGCAGCCGATGGCCCGATTTTTGATCCTGGCTAAGTAGTAGGGTTTTTGTCATAATAATGCCACTTGTATTATTTAAAACATAATCATATTTTTCATTCAATCACAAAATGTCACATACTCTTTTGTCAAACAGTCCATCAAAATTTTCTGTTAATATGACATTTTCCTACCAAATAATTGGGGCCAAATAATTTAATGTAATTATTTATAATAAATTTTAATAATATAATCGATTATTTTCGTTAATTTAACGAATTTTTTTATTTAGTAATTTATGTAACTTTAAAATAAATAAATAAATTATTAAGAATCGAAAAATTGAGAAAAATGATTAAACGTCGTTCATTTGGTGTAAATTTTGATGTAATGAATTGGAGCTAATTTTTAATTTGGTGTAAAATAATGAAAAACTTACCTCAAATTTTGAGATTCAAAAAGAGACTAAAAAATAACAACACAAAAAAAGTGTTGGGGACATTCACGGGACACCATACCCACGTGAATATATTAATCAAACACTGAAACTCCCATCTGAATTTAGTGTCGTCGTGTATTTGAATTTCAAATACAAACATTAATAAAACTGGGGCACTGCCAGCACAAAATTTTAAATCTTTTTGTTTGTCCCTATTTGTATTCCACTCGAGATTCAAAATGTTTAGAAATGAAATAAATCAATTGTAGCATCTAATTCTATTGAACCCTAAAGAATAGCTCAATTGGTCATTTGGTCAGACTTTGGGTTTGCTCTATAATGGTCACCAATTCGAGTCCCCTCAGAGCCACTGAGGTGAGGCCCCGTAGAATTAGTCGAGGTGCGTGTAAACTGACCCGGACATCCACGGTTATAAAAAAAAAAAAAAAAATCTATTCAAGAGACAAATGAAGATTTTGAACTTTATTAATAAAATACTTATTTAAGAGTATTTTTTTTTTATTTAATTGTCAAAAGAAACTTTTTTTTCACCTGATATTTTTGACTTAATTACGAGTAAACTTTAAGCAAGACAAATGTTTTCGAAATGGTTCAAATTGTGACAATAAATGGACGGTTACAGTATCAAAAATGAGAACAGTTACAAACTTTAATGTGAGGCAATGGTTATGTGTAGAGCTAAAAGCCATTAATTGTGGGAGCAAGACTCCCACCTTTTGATACATTTTGTTCTTTCAAAAAACAAGAAATTCATTCCACCCACCCAAAAAAAAAAAATCCCATAATGATTTTCAGCTTCTCTTAAGGAATTTAGGTGGTTTTGGTTGCTTTGATACGGCTTTTGAGTGTCAAAAGGGAAGTAGAAGATGACAGGTGGAGAAAATGCAGATGGAAAATTGAGGTAATTTCCTCTCTTTAGTGTGTGTGTGTGTGTAATTATATACAAATCTGAAATGTGTTTTTTGTTCAGAGAGGAAAAGATAAATGTAGAAGAGAGTGTGAGGACAGTGGATTGTCTTAGAGGAAGATTACTTGCTGAAAGAGTAGCTTCAAGAAACGCAAAAATGGAGGCTGAACACTTGGGAAACAAGGTCTGTCTCTCTCTCTCTCTCTGTGCATGAATCTACATTTCTCTTAATCGCAAAATCATAAGAAAAATCCCGACTTTTCAATCGATCTTTTTCTATGTTTGAAAATTTCAGTTGACTGAGCTTGAAAATCTGCTGAAAAAAGAAGGGAAATCAAGAAACAGAGCAGAGAAGAAGCTAAAATCCCTAATGAAAAAGCTTGAATCCAACAACATTTCATATGATTCATCTGAATCAGGCTTACTGGATAGGAGTGATAGCACCTCTACATCATCATTATCATCTACAGCTTCTTCAAAATCTGAAGATATAAGTTCCAAAAATTCCCAAATGAAGGATTTTCCAGTTTGTTCAGTGGAGAATATCAAATTCCCAGTAGGGTTTGATAATTTGAAACGTATTGCTTCACAAACAAGTCTATCCAGTGAAAGCAATGGCAGCAGCCCAGTAACTGCAAAGAATTGCTCTTCAAGTGAACCTGAGAGCAAGCAAGGCCATCACGAGGTCGAGGGACTCCTTTGTCCGGCCCTCACAGTCGATCCTTTTTCCGAGGATATTGATCCATTGTGTCAAAGTTCAGGAGGATCCAGTGAACTTGAGTCCAATCAGAATTATAATATTACAAGTACAGATAAGCTGAGGTAAGGATTAGTACTAATGTCATTCAGTATTTGTACTATTCTTGATTCTCGAATACTTCCTGAAATAGAAGTCTAGCTTCCTATACATTTGAGATCGTATCAAAAGTCTATGATGATTCAGAATAACTAGATTGTTATCTGACAGAAATTGTTATCCTTCGCAGTGTCGAACCTTCTGCAGAAGAGGAAGTGAACCAAGAAAAAGGTCAAGATCAAGAAAATAACCAACAAAATGATGAAGACGAGGAAAATCATGTAGATAACTCGTTGGCATTAGTCCAGGTCGAGAAACTAGAAACGGAGCAAACCATTGATCCAGAGGTTCTTGATGCTACTGTGAAAGAAGTGCTTGATGCTTTACAGCATGCTAAAGAACAACTTCAAAACTCAATGGAGAGAAAACGCAGCAGCACGAACATGATTATAGTTGGGTAGATAAATTGTTCATGTGCGACGAAGATAATAATATTGCCACGAAGTTATATTAACTTCTAAGCACTATCTTGCATCTATGCATAGATGAGGAGACCGGAGAGTGTTTTTTTCTGAATAAAATCGATCAGTTGATTCAAGAACTGACTTAGAATGTTGCTATCATAAAAATACTTATTAAACCCCTGTTTGATGTCCATTATTAAGAAAAAATGATACTTTGAATTAAGATTTTTTGAAAAATGTGTTGTTAAAAAATAAAAAATAAAAATTTGAGTTTACATATAAAATATTTTATTACATAAATATATGATTAAAAATGAGTACGAGAATTAAAAAGTTATATTCTAAAAGCAGAAACAGGGAAATTTGGGTTTGATGTTGATTTTTACTGGTCATTCATTCTACTTTCATGTAACTTGTTTTTGACATTATCGTGAACATTGTTGTTTGCTACTTCGAAAATAAGTAACTTTTACATGAAAAAGGGTAAAATATACAAGGAACACAAGTTACTAAAAATCAATGCCTACTTTTTCTACGTTTAGAATTACCACTAGAATTAGAAGTCCATTTGCACTGGAGATGGTGGACCAAAAAGTAAAAATCCATAGGTTCATCACAGCATTGTTATTCAAAAGCACTGTTCCAGACTAGAAGATAATATGGATATTTCAATTATATCCTACTATAGAAGCAGAAAAGCATTCAAAGGATAACTAATAAACTCAACTGTCTTTACAAAAGCAAAAAAATATTGTCTTCTCTCTTACAAATATTATTAAAAAAAACTGGATAATACAAGTGTATTATGCAGTCCACTGATTTCTGCACATTCTACAGCCCTATACATTCACCTGGTGAGACCATGACCGCCAAACACCTTCCAGAGTGTCCAGTTATCCCAAATGACCAACCATATCAGAAATTATGAAATTATGAAGTACAGAAAATGTATAACTTCTAAATTAATTTAAAAACTTAACTTTCACTCTTAACTCCCAATATATAAAGGGCAAAGAAACCATGCAAAAATGTATTCTGATTTAGGATAATGCTTCCTCTGAAATGCATCATTACATTCGAAATCATTTAGCACAGATACTTCTTCTTTTGATTCTAGAGCAAGGGAACAAAATTATTGCAAAAAGTTAAAACTTTTGATTTTTTAAAATGCATTCTGGATATACAAACATAAACATAAATGAATAAAATATAAAAATGCTAAAGCTTTTTTGTGGATTTTGAAAGCCTGACATGTTAGTAAAGCTTTGCTAATTGATCAATTCCATAAAATCTAAACATAGCAACATTCCCTTCTTATTTTTTAAAAAAAAAAAATACATTCTGATATCTTAAAATAAGACAATGATCTAGTAGAGTTTTACGCCGCAATTGCTGATTATCAGTCTCAAATTGGAGGGCACCACAAATTGATACAAAGCAGTTTTCTTGACACTGATAAACTTTAATAAGTTATACCAGACTCATGGATGCAGCAAGAAAGTGCAGGAGAGAGATTCTCACAATAAACCACCTGTCACAAAGAACAAAAAAACAAAACAAAACATGGAAGTGCTTTTCTTGAATTCGTTACACAAAACTAAGCTCGAAAAAATGATAGAAACAAACGATGGAAGAAAGATGGGCCAAGTGAAAAAAATTTGTCATACCGTCTTATAAGAACTCTGCAAGTTGATAATTTTTTTCCAGTCATTGAATTCAGTAGTTTTGATATGGTTGATATGTCATTTAGAATATAACATAACAAAATGGTTGGTGTAATTTTCCCAGGCCTCACCAGGTAAAGCTTAACTGAACCCGAAACTAGAGAAAATAGAAACTTTATCTATGTCAAATGGAGGTGATGTAAAAGGGTGTAAATGCACAGAATCCATTTCAGAAAATTGTCCATGAAAGCTACTGGGAGAAATCAAGACGTTACTAAAATCTGCCAACCTGAAATGGAAAAGGGGAGGGGGCATCAGAAACTTTACTACATTAAGGTATGTAGCGTATAGAAAAATAGAAGTACATGACAACCAAACATATAAAACTACCTATAAGCACGTCTAGCTGTTGAATAAAGAGAACAGTTATTCAGGTTCCTTCACCAGCCTTGCTTGAAATAGCTGTCTTCTGAAATATGCACATAGAATAACCAATGCATATGGAACCAAAAGTTAGGAGAATATACACATCTAGTTCCTTCATATAATGCATATAAAATAACTTACCAACTCATTGTTTTCTTCGACATTAGCTTTTGACAGGGAACCAGATTGTGGTTGTGAAAACCTGCAAAATAATGTTGGACCAACTCATCAGCCTCTTCGGAGTCAATTGTGTGTGTATATATAGTTTTCACTTTTCTATTTAATAAAAGTTAATAATTTGAACAAAACATCATTTAGACAGAGTATTTGTTCCCTATTAAGAACAAAAAAAATATTCTAGCTGATTTTTTACAACAAAAAATTGAATTGATGAAGTTAGATTTTGTTTGACATTATAGGGAGAACTTCCATTACTATTAACTACTGGTTAGAAAAATTTACTACATGTAAAGATTTTTCAGCAACAGAAAATGAAAACTGCAAACAATTTTTGGAAAACAATATCAAACACGGCCTAGACTAAAATAACAAGTCGTCTTGTGAATCTACTTTGTCGTAGTATATAGGATTCCCCACACTAATAGTTGCACACAATCATATGTGTTATGTTAAACCCTATCAAAACACAAGGAAAGGACGATAAATATGTGGCAACAACAACCTTATTTCTCTTGCTTTCTTTTTCTCTTCCTCAGCCGAATCAGCCTTTGCAACAGATCCAAACCTAGCACCTCTAGCCTTCTTCTTTGCTTCCTCGTCAGTAGGTGCAGACTGTGCAATCCCAAACCTGAGGAACAACCATAAAATGTCAAAGCAAACACATAGACTAAAATCGCGAGTCAGTGTCAGGTGCGCAAAGACAAAAACCTCTCTGCTCGAGCCTTCCTCTTCAGATCCTCTGATTGCTTTGATGAATCTGATCCATGCGAGGCACTACCAGTGCCAAACCTGGAGTCAACTGATGCAATTAGAGAGGTGGACTCACTAAATAGATCACTATATTCTGCGGGATGAGTAGCAGAATCTGTAATTGACAGAGTCCAAAAGGCCTGGTGAACATGCTGAGTAGTAGTAAGCAATAAGCATAGTAAAAGGATATAACCATCAGCTGACAATGTAAGGGGAAAAAAAAGATTCAGTGGCAAAATAGCCCTTTCATCAGCCAAGATAAAAGTACTCTAGACTGAGGGAAAGCCTATGAATGACATTCATCAAAGCAAACAAAATTCAAGACCTAATCACTTCAGTAATAAAGAGCACCAGAAATGAATCAATTACATGACCATCGCTGCCTAGACAGGCAGGATTGACATAGTTAAGTTATAGTTATATGGTCAGACGATATCTAGAAGAAATGCTAGTAAATCAAGTACTGTTGCAATCCTATGTAGCCGATTTGGATTTCTGAAAAAGAAAATACTAAAACAGCTGCTATTTCTACAAGGAAACTCGGAAATGAACGCTGCAATCGAATTGAAAAGAACGCGCACATAATCCCTTCAAATTATAACATATAAAAACAATTAAGGGGGAGAGGGCAAATTACGGGTCTTGAATCGTGGCTAAGACCCTAATCCTCGTGTACGAGTTTTCAAAATCATAACGAAGCAGTTATTTAATAGTAAATTAGAACACCTCTCTGCACGAGAATTGCGCTTATCTTCTTCAGAGAGATGGACAGGCATCCCAAAGCGCTCGGCTCTCTTCATCTTCTTCTGAACATCAGCAGCCGCTGAAGCGCCGTCAACACCATCAGCTTTCACAGCCTCCATAGTCAGTTTTACCTTCGATTTGTCTTCACCGTCGGCGGACGATGGTGACCGTTTCTGTTCGGTTGGATTGGAATCTGAGAGAATTTTAGGGTTTTCGACTTCTGGTGGTGTTGTTGTCGCCATTCTGTTTGTGTGAGAGAGATTTTTGGAGCCGGGAAATGCTAATTTTTAGGACTGAAGTGTCAGTGGTGTAATTTTGCCTTCAATCCCGCTACACGTACAATGGTACTTGACAATGGTAGGCTACAAACTGACTTGGCAAAACAGGAAAATAAAAACAAAACAAACAAAAGGAAAATGGAAAAGGTTCATTTCCCCCGTTCCTTTCCCCCATTTCCCCCAAACGAAGGAAATCCTCACTTTTCCCCCAAAAAAGACGAAACACTTCGCTCTTTCACTCATCTCTCCCAATTTCATCTACTCGTCACCGACCCGTCTGAAAATTAGTCAACGATGTTCGGCGTTCCTTCGTTTCGATAAGCTGTTCAGCGTTCCTTCGTCTGAAAATTGCCACCAAGTTACAGCGTTTAGTAAGCTGCCCGTCTGAAAAATAGCTCTCCCATTTTCGTTCTGCCGCCGACTCTTGTCACAACCTCTCCATTTTCATTCAGCCGTCCACTCCCTTCCGATCGCTTTGCTAAATCCGCGTTGCCGTCTCTTGTAAGGTACAAATAATTTGAATTCGGTGTTGCCCAACTCTCTGTCACTCCCCTGCCCATTTC
>CAIGRF010076020.1:0-11848 GCA_903798235.1 Fraxinus ornus | reverse complement strand
CGACCCGTATTTTTCTAACATAAACAATGTGTAATTCTATGCTCAACAAGATGTGGCTTATTCCATAACATTAATAATTAGACTCTAATTTGAGCTTCAGATTGATAATAAAAAAAAAAAAAAATAAATAAATCATTTTTGCCTTTTGACTTCTAATATTATGTCAAAGTTCCGGCTATGTCTTAATTACAATGTGAACATTATAAACAAATGAGCCTTAACCCCTTTTGATTATTGTTTTGTGTTAACTGAGCCTAGTAAGTGATTGCATTATCTTACGTGTATTAAGTGGCATTGGGGGATGAGGACATGTCCCAATTTGAGAAATTTTTTGTACTTTATTATTTTTTCTTTCTATATTTAATGATATTATATTTTATGATTGATTTTTTTTTTTCATGGATACGAGTCTTGGCTCCACCATTACGGGTATGTCGTGTACTTAAATTCTTGGTAAGTGTCACGCTTCCATTTCGTTAGATGCCGTATTGATAGGTGATGTTTTTTTTCGACAATAAAAGGGCATATATACCTCAATTTTCAAGAAACATAAAAACGAACAAGTGAAACCTCAAAAACACAGGATATTGAATAACATTGTATAACTCTGAGGTATTCAAGATACCTAAAAACAAACAAATGAAACTACATAAAGTAAACATATATGATTTTCTATAAATGTTACATAAACATACAAGTCATATCATTATCAGTCACACTGCTATTCCTTTGTTACATGCAATCCATATAAATTATTACATTATAAAAACTATAGTTGTTGATTTAGGCAATCTGTACTTCAAGAATTCTAGTTATCAGGAAANGTGCTTCTTGACAGTACTGGCTGCTGATTCTACGACTTTCCTCCCAGCCTCAGCCATTTTCTTTCCCATCATTGTTGTAACCTTCTCCTTTCCTTTGGGAATACCACTTCTGTTCTTGCCACATCGTGGTGTAATACTGCTGCTGGAATCCATTTTGCTCTTCTTTTGAATTTTTTTATATTTTTATAGGAACTCTCTCTCTTTCTTTTGCTTGTTGGTGTGTATCTCAAGGAAGATTTATTTGTATTTATAGAGCATGGACTCTATGGTTTTCTTCCAAACTCTTTTTCCTCAGATCTTTCTGTGTAATGTTGCTGTAAATTCTACGGGCTTTCAAGGAAGAAGACATCACTTTGCTCATGATTTTCTCTTAATGTGGGTTAATTATCCCAATAGTCACCGAACTTTGACCAAAGTTTCCACTAGGTCACTGAACTTTAAAAACTACGTGGTTAGTAATTAAACTTTCGAAAAACCACCCCATTGATCACTGAACTTTAAAAATCACCCCATTGGTTACTAAATTTTGCAAAACGTTTCCCAGATGGTCACTGAACCCAGTGACTATCTGGGAAACTTTTTACAAAGTTCAGTGACCCCGTAGAAATCTTTTGCAAACTTCAGTGATCAATGGATTGATTTTTAAAGTTCAGTGACCAATGGGGTGATTTTTCGAAAGTTCAGTGATTAACCACGTAGTTTTTAAAATTCAGTGACTTGGTGGAAACTTTCGGTAAAGTTCAGTGACTTTTGAGATAATTAACCCTAATGTGGGTTAAATATCTTTGAAGAATTTGAGCTGAAATAAAAATGTACTAACCAACACTGCTTGTGTTTGAGTGTGCGTTTTGTGGGTATCTGAAGGTCTAGTTATAAAATAATAATCAATATAGGACTCGAGTTGTTCTCTTGATGACCTTTAAGATCAAAACCCGAATTCTATATTTTCAATCTCATGCTGGGGGTGTGTGCTCTCTAATTTTATTCCCTTCATTTCCAGTATTTGTAAGTTTCTTTTAATAAACTCGTTTTCTGTTATTAAATTGGATACGTAAATTCAAGGAAGAAAACCACCATTCTCTTATAATTTTCTCCATATGCGGTTGTTAGTTATCTAATTGTTGAGATAAAATTGACTCCAAGATTTCCGGGCTCAGTATTTCATACGAATACCGAATCGACACCACGCAGTTCCAACACCCAAAACCAACCTACAATCCTACAATCCCGGTTGCTTGGTATATGTCCACAAAGGACAAGGTATGGAGTGATATTTTGCAGCCACAAAGGCTAAGGAGAATGGAAAAACCAAGAGAGAACACATAAGCACAGAATGTGGAGGCACAGAACGTAGAAGCACTCAGCAAGAAGGCAGCCATTTTTCACTCAAGAAAGGGGTAGCAAAATGACTCACTTTCACACACTCTACAAGCCAAAAAGGGAGTCACATATATACAAATATAGTGGGCTTTTAGGTTAAGTGATAGTTAGGCCTAAAAAACAAATAGGTAGTAATAAATGGGCTATCAACCAAAAGCCATCCAAGGGATAATGCGCAACTTTTAATGGTTCAATTAGGTTATAGGTTTGGGTCGGTACAATCGTGGTGTCGATGTTTTACTTCAATCATTGGTCGATGCCGACTGAATAATTAATGATTAACATCATTGTCCGGGAGGTCATTTGACAACAAATTGCTTAACAAATCTTCACTTTGGTGTCAAAAGACCTGCAATAGAAATTATTGCACGTTGTAATAATTTAGAAAGGAGAACAATTAAAATTGGAAATTATTTACCTCCGCCGATGTTTAGAAGATCTTTGCAACTTCTAAACTTAACCACTGGTAGCACCTTAGTGTCCACGTCTGAGGGATTATATTCTATGTATTTTTTCAAGTCTTACAAGTTCTTGTGACACAATATCTCTAATGAAACATAGTTTAACATCAATGTGTTTGGTGCGTTCGTGAAAAACAGAATTTTTTACATAAATGTATAGAAGACTGACTGTAGAATATACTACCATATAGTCATTTAAAACACAAAATTCATGAAGTAGGCCTCTAAGCCATAAAGCTTCTTGAATAGTTTCAGTGATAGCAATGTATTCAACTTCTGTTGTGGATAGTGCAACTATGTTTTGTAACAGTAATTTCCAACTAACACAAGAGTTAGACAAAGTAAACACATAAGCCGAAGTGGATTTCCTATTATCCCTATCCTCGGCATAGTCTGCATCAACATATCCCTTTAGTTTAACACCATCATTATTAACACCAANTCAAGAATTAGACAAAGTAAACACATAGAAAGTGGTAGATTTCCTATTATCTTTATCACAAGCATAGTCAGTGCCTACAAAATCATTCAGTTTCACACCCTCATTATTAACATCAAACCTTAGACCTACATTACTAGTTCCATTTAAGTACCTTAACATCCATTTCAAAGCTTCCCAGGACTAGGATTAGACATGTATCTACTAAGAGTGCTAGCAAAGCTAAATCTGGTCTAGTGCAAACCATCAAGTACACAACAGAACCAATCACATTGGAATATGGGATTCTACTCATGTATTCTATTTCTTTTCATTACAGGAAACCTGATCTTTAGATAATACAAAGTGATTAGCTAAGTGTAATGTAACAGGTTTACAATCATGCATGCCTTTAACACCTTTGAAACATACGAGGACCAATGTAAAAGCAAAACGTAATTTGATCTATTTCTTTCAATTTCCATACATAGGATTTTTTAGCCTTTCCTAGATCTTTCATGTCAAATTCACAACTTAAGTTTGTTTTATACTTATCCACTTAGGTGATGAACCAACTAAGAGCATATCATCCACATATAGTAATAAAAATACATAGTTATTATAAGTGTCATTATGTTGGAAATATAGACAATGATCAAACTTCGTTGAAACCTTATGGATAGTACAAAAGAATCTAATTTTTTATACTACTGTCTAGGTGATTGTTTTAGACCATATAAAGATCTTTCCAAGAAGAACACATTATCATGTTTTAGTTTATCTTTAAACCCATTGGTTGATTCATAAAGATTTGTTCATCAAGTCACCATGTAAAAAGGCAACTTTTACATAAAAAAGGCTACTTCCCAATACCCCGTTTTGTTGGGGAGTGTAAGGGACAATTTTATGTCTCGTTATCCCATTTTCTTTGCACATATTGTTAAATTCAGTATTAAAAAATTATAGTCCATTATTAGTTCTCAAAAATTTGATCTTTTTACCAGTGTGATTTCAACTTGTCTTTTCTAATTACTAAAACTATGAAAAGTATCAGATTTATCCTTGAAAAGATAAACTCATACTTTTCTAGTGTAGTTTCCACTCGAGGTAGGACTGCTAGAGGCACCCCACAAGTCCAAATGTACATATTCAAGCATACCTTTATTTTATGAACACTCTTAGAGAAAGTAGCTCTATGATGTTTACCAAGCACACAATGGTTACAAAAAGGCAAATCAGAAACATGATCATTTTCTAATGCACCTTTTTTATTAAAAAGTCTAATCCTCTTAATACCCACATGTTCTAGTCTATTGTGCCATTTATGTGTGTGATCAGCCTTAGTAGAAGAGATAGAGGAATTTAAACTTCTCGTCACTTCCCAGTAGTGATATAAATATCATTTTTTCTAATTTACTTAATAGAGACAAGTGCACCCTTAACCAATTCCAAACCACCATTTCCAATTTTACCAGTGAAGTCAGATTTCTCAAGTCTTCCAACTGAAATCGAATTTCTAGACAATTTAGGGATGTATCTAACATCTTTTAAAGTATGCACAAAATATGTGTCAAACTTTAAGGTAATATCACCAATTCCAACAACATTATAAGTAGAGTTGTCACACAGCATAACATGTCCATCATTTGATTCATGCAAATTTTCAAACTAGCCATTTTGTGATGTCACGTGGAATGATGCACCAAAGTCAAGTATCCATTCATGCAAACGAGAATCGATAATCAAATTCAATTCAACAGGATAAACAATATGACTACTAATCATATAGATCTCACCATCACCAATATCGGAAATAGAAGACAATAAATTTACTTCATCTCCCTCTTTACTCTTTTGCTTATTTTTCTCTTTATGGAAATCTTTTATAAAATGCTCTGTGTTCCCATAGCCATAGCATTTCTTAACATTCGTCCTAGATTTGGATCTAGGCCTACCCTTGGTCTTCTTTCTACGTTCATTACTACTTGACTCGCACAACTTTGGTAACCATCATGACTGTTTTGCCTGAATTGAGTTATACCCCTCATAATGTGAATCTCATCACTCTTCTTATCATGTTTTTCATCTCTAATCTCCATTTCCTTACTTCTAAGGAAGTCAGTGACAATTTCGAGCATCAAAGTATCTCTACCATACTTAATAGCATTTTTTACCTCCTTATAAATATCAAGTATGGAATTCAGCAAAATAATAGCTTTATATGTATCATACACCGACTCTTCACAATTAACAATATCTTGAACAAATTTGTTAAGTACGTCTAAATAGTCATCAAGATCTTTTGAAGAATCCATTTCGAAACTAAAAAAACCTCAAGTAGAGCTTGTTTTGAGTAGATTTGGGCAAATACAAGTCTTCCAACTTTTTCCAAAGTTGTTTAGTGGTTTTCAGTTTACCCACTTTTCTTAAAATTACGTCAGCCAAGGGTAAAATAATTGAGGTATAAGAAAACTCATCGACTTTTTCTTTTTGTTCTTTTGAAAAATCAAAGCTGCCATTAATGGTTTTTGAAACTTTTGAAATACCTCTCATTTTTTATTGTCAGATTGAAAAGTCACATTTTTCGTTAAAAGTTCCCAAATCAAAATTTGTGTTGTCATTTTTAATAATCAATCAAAATTACAATATCACAATTAAGCCATATGAAGTAGACCTCGGGTCACAAATATACACCGTTTTAGTCCCAAGATTTCGTAAGATTCTCGATCTTAGATTAAGGGAATGTTCAAGCAGATAAGGTCTACGTATTCTAATAACTTAACAGTACAACAAGAGATATGTCAATCAAAATGTTTCACACGTAAAATATCACAAAGATAGTATGTTGGAATTTATCAAATAAATAATTTATTCACGTGGTAACTAAAAACAAATAGTTCCTAATTTCTAGCACGAGTAATGGTTACTCCACACTGTAATCTCATTCCTATTGTCATCCCACAGGATGACGTGCTAGCGTTGAAAATTGAACGAGATTAGCCAATTTACTAGAGCGGACCTATTCGAGTCCATAAATTTCGATAAATATGATTTTAACACTTTAGAGCCACCACTATTTGTCGTAAAGTCTCCCGCAACCGATCAAATGCAAAACTGAATCAACAATTTGCTGGGGCAAAATCATCAATATTTCACCGTATCTCCTGAAACAGAAAACTAACACCACAAACCATAGTTATAAAACTCGGCCAGGCCTTGCCCGGTCGGTCGGACCGAAAAATTGGCGGCTCGAACCCTTGACCGGGCATGGCAAATTAATTTGATAGAAATGTACTTGACTCATTTGAAATTGGGCTTTGACCGAGTTAACCAGTGATTTACCCGGCTGGGTTGATTGGTTTGATTAAGTTTTGAAATTCTCTTACAAAATTTTTAGGTCCAAGAAAATTGAACCTTAGCCCTCTAAGAAAAATAATGAGTTCCTCACCACTTGAACATAAAGTGCTTTAGTGTTACTTGTGTACAGTAACTTATATCTATATAATGTATCATTTATAAAAATATTCTTTTAAAAAATTTAGTCCAACCTTTTACTTTATTTTATAGGCCTAAATAATTAGTGAAAAATAAATTAAAATTTTTAATTTTGCCCCTAAAAAAAATTATACTTTATATTTTTTTATAGGTTTTTATGTAATGACCTGCTGGTTAAACGAACGGGTCACCGGTTGAACCACTAACCTATTGACCCACTGTATTGTCCGGGTATGTGTTCGGATCAACTCTGATAACTATGCCACAAACACATTAGAAATTTCGTTTGGATAAATCTGTTTGAAGAAACCTTCGTCAGAGGAGGTCCCACTCGCCCGCAGGAATCCTCACACGTAACCGATGCAAGCCGTCGTTAGCCCCACGTTCCACACCTCCAGAACTGCCTCCATCTGCACGTCTCAAGTTCGGTCTCCATTTCACCAATGGACTTCTGATTGCCTGGAAATCAAACTTAAAGGTGCGATTTTTTCACAAAGAACTGGGCAGATTTTTTATCTGGTTTTTGCTACAGTTCAGACGATTTTTAGATCTATTTTTGTAGGAAATCCACCACCAACGTGGCTCTGATACCAAATGTTGACATAAAATTGACTCCAAAATTTTCGGGCTCAGTATTTCATATGAATACCGAATCGACACCATGAAATTCCAACACCCAAAACAAACCTATAATCCCACAATCCCGATTGCTTGGTATATGCCCACAAAGGACAAGGTATGGAGTGATATTTTGCAGCTACAATAGTAGCCACAAAGGCTAAGGAGAATGAAAAAACCGAGAGAGAACATAGAAGTACAGAACGCGGAAGCACTCAGCAAGAAGGCAGCCTTTTTTCACTCAAGAAAGGGAAAACAAAATAACTCACTTTCACACTCTACAAGCCAAAAATGGTAGTCATATATATACAAATATAGTGGGCTTTTAGGTTAAGTGATAGTTAGACTTAAAGAACCAATAGGTAATAATAAATATGCTATCAACCAAAAGCCGTCCAAGGGATAATGGTTAGGTCATGAGTAGCTCTAATTAAATTATGCCACTTTAAATGGCCCAATTAGGTTATAGGTTTGGGTCGGTACAATTGTAGTGTCGATGTTTTACTTCAGTCATTAGTTGATGCCGACTTAATAATTAATGATTAACATCATTGCTCGGGAGGTCGTTTGACAACAAATTGCCTAACACTAATAATATAATTGATAGTTTGATTTCCCGCAAGTGAACGAGATCATTATCAAGTAATAAAGTGATGAATAGAGTTTCGAACCCATGATGACTATGTGTTTAATCGAGTTAAAATTAATTGCAACTTTAATCGAATAGCAAACAACTTTTTTGATTTTTTTATGCTAACCCCTAAATTATCAACTAAAACAATGAAAGCAAGTAAATATGTTTTTCAAATATGTGAGATGCATTGATAAGATGACGAATCCCCCTTATTATTCAATTTTTAGTGTAACAATTAAAGTGACAATTTGAAGTCATTCATGTTGGTCAATGTTCCTAATTTAATTGAACGTCTCTCTTGACTATTCCCCTCATGTGACACTCATATCTCTTGATGAAAGATGTAAACATGATAAATGCATTAACAAGTACTAGAACACCTATTGAAAAAATCATATAAAGTATAGATGTATATCTCTATCCTCTATCGAACCTTACAATATTTATTATATTGTGCTTAAATCCTATTGTCCCTCTCGATAACAATAAAATTTACTAACAATTCAGTTGGTGATCAAGCAATTGAGAAGAACGATAAAAACGATAATAAACACCCACAAATCAAATCAAAATAATTAATTAAAAACTAAAAATATCATAACAAAGGTTAATCTCATCCTAACAATGTATAAAATTAGCCTAACATATCAAAATTACAAGAAATCATATTTAAGTGAAACGATATAACCCAAATTTTCGATAAATTGAGAAGATGAAGATGAATCTTGAAATCTTGAATCTCTTCAATGGTTTCTCGATGAATTTTCACTTGTGGCTTCTCTTCTTTGCCCAAAAATTAGATTTAATCATCACTTGATTGAATTCTTGCAAATACTCTTCAATTATGTCACAAAAATTATGAATTCTCCTCATTTGACGATAATAATTGATGAGTATTGGAGTATAATATGTACAGGAGAGGTTTTCCATATGTATTCTGCTGGTATCTATTTTTAGGAGTCGAAAATTAATTTAGAATCACGTCCAAATTGGTTTCCAAAAGAGTTCTAATCGAATAAGGAAAGTTGTTTTCATGCGCGAATTTTTGTCTCTGCACAATAGTAAGTATTTTGATCATAACTTTATCTCCTGATATCCGATTAATACAATTCAAAGTGCGTTGGAAAGCTAACTTAAAGATCTAGAACTTTTTTGAAAATAGAACTTTTCCAATTCGGACGTTTACTATGCCAAAATTGCATCTCAATATTCAGCTAAAAATCTTTAATATAACTTGTGCGATTGAAAATTAATTTTGATCATATTCCATTCCTTTTTGAGTTCCAATACCATCCAATATTCTCCTAGAAATCTTCAAAGTATGATCTTGTGGTCCGAATCAACTATTGATTAATTAAAATTTGGTCCTCAAACTTTAGATTTTACCATTTTCACCATTTTCCCTTCTTTCTTTCGATTCCAACGATTGAGTTTTACCTATAAAATATAAAATACAACAATTTAGGATATATTTTGTCAAAATAACTATCAAATATCGCTATGTTAGATCCCGAATAAGTGTATAAAATACACTTATCAATAACAACTAATTGATTGTCACACAATGGTAAATGAAGAGTATGGAAAGCTTATCATATGTAATTAAGTTTCAGAGATATATTTGTGTTGGAGCTGGGTGACGAACTTAGAATGGCTCCCAGCCTTCAAAAACTTTCTCGGCATTGAGTTCAAAAGTACTGGTAAGAACATGGGAATAAAAATCAATTCGAATGTTTTGTTAAAAGATAAATCCCACATCAAACAAAAAACAAAAAATAAAAAATATAGACAAATATATAAAAGTTTGAGTTACTCGTCTAACAAGATTGAACTTTTAAGATAGTATCCAGTCTTAATATATGTTCTACTCTAGACATCTAATCAGCTCAGTGGTAACCCAACTATCTATTCGTCATTCACAACTCACTGCTCGTATCACCATTCTTACCATTTATCCAATCTGATTTGGTCTCTAACCAGTCCACTAAAATCTTCAGGTAGAGTGAAGAGAATTTCCTTTTGTGTACCCAATACCCGTAGCCCAATTTAGCACTTTATTACCTTCTCTCCAGATGAGTGTAAGTTTGACCTCCAATTTTAGAATAAGCTGATGATATTCTTCAAGTATGTATTGAGCCTCCCAAGGCTCTTTTTTGTCTTTAATCATAGAGACCACTGCACTTGAATCGACCCCGGTCCAAATCCTTTTACAACTTTTTTGATGGCACAACTTTAACCCAGTAACAAGTGCTCTTAAATCAACCACTACTATCGTACATTCACCGTAATAATCATGAAAACTCTTTTTTGAGGTCATGTTTCTTCAAAACGCGTTTTCAATTACACAATTTTTGCTTCCTTGTAAGTGGGTTGTGATTAGCGTACTTGTGGCTTAATCGTAACCTTGTATTTGAACCAATTGATATAGATAGATACTATACTTTGTTAGATATTTATATAATAAATAAAATATGTGAAATAAATAATTAATTCGGATGAAGTGCCCAATTGGTGAAAAATGTGAAATTTGTATAGGAGGTCAATGGTTTGAGTAACACCTCATGCATTATATTAAAAGGTTTTTGATTGAGCCTTTGGCTTTCTTGATTCTAATAATAATTATTATTTTTAATCATTTTCAAAATTATTTAATGGGTCAACTAGCCAGTAGAATATGACTGTTTTAACTGTCCAGCAATAACAACCCCATTACCACTAGCAATAACAATTGTAACTAATACTGGATTATGATAAAGGAAGTTACATCAGTTTTCTGCCTATATAAACACACATCTGGGCATTAGAAAATTACTACAAAAAACGAAATTCTATCTTCCTATTAAAAAAATATTATACTCAATTTTTATATATTTTCAGGATTACACTTGAGAGTTCTGAAAATTATTTGTGATTGCTGCACAATTGGTTTGTTTGATCGTTATATCCTGGAGGTGATTGTCCACNTTATTAAAATGGAGCCCAAACAAGGGCCGAATCTTTAAATGTTTATAGTGTAGTAATTTAATTAGTCCTTACATGTTGATTATTCTTCTATATTTAAACAATGTGTAACTATATGCTCAACAAGATGTAGCTTATTCGATAACATTAATCTTGGAATCAAACTTTTATTTGAGCTTTACGTTGATAAAAATTTTCATTGTAGTTTTTTCGACCTCTATTATCATGTTGAAGCTCGGGGTGCATCTTAATTAAAATGTGAACATTACAAAGAGCGGAGCCCCTACCGCTTTTGATTATTATTTTGTGTTAACTGAGCCTAGAGGGCGTTTGCATTATCTTTCGTGTATTAAGGGGCATTAGGGGATGTGGACAGGTCCGAGGTCTCCACTGAAATTTTTGAATTCTTTTGTTACTTTTTTATTAAGTGGCATTGGGATATTTTGTAACTTTTCAAGATAATCATATGGAAATCTTGTTTTGTGAAAATATGTATTGTGACTCTTTTTTTCTTTATTCCTTCCTCTCTTTTCTTTTTAATTTTCCTCTCTGGGTTATAGGGAATGTTTGCTATGTAGCATCTCTGGGCCTATAGGGAATGTGATACGACCCCGCCTCGAGTCACCCTAGTGGACCCAGATGTGGCGTGCGCCGATGATGAATTCCAGCTATATGCTGGACCCACCACCAAGGCCACATAGACTGTTTATGACTGATTGACTACTAAATGACAAAAATATTTTTATAGAAATTTTTGACAGAGTTTCCCCTATAACATTGACAAAACCAAATTGAAAAGTCAACAAAACATATAAAACACCTACCCCAAATATATGGGAACCACTAGTTCAACTAATACCACCACAACGACAACAACATGAGACTAAACTAGATAAGTACTTCTACTACCAAATATCATGTCCACAAGCATGCATTACATCACTTTTACAATCCTTCGATTAAGTGCACATCAACAAAATATAAGACCAAATGTTTAATAACATGAGTTCCCAAAATACATTACATACAATGATTAAGATCGTACAACTAAATGGTG
>CAIGRF010075996.1:0-17295 GCA_903798235.1 Fraxinus ornus | reverse complement strand
ACGTTGCAGTATATTAAATTCTAGTTTTTTGCAACATTTATTAAACGTTGCAATAGACTAAGCTTTTAGCAACGTTGTATAAACGTTGCAATAACTAAAACCTTTAGCAACGTTTATAAAACGTTGCAGTATATTAAATCCAAGTTTTTTGCAACATTTCTTAAACGTTGCAATAGACTAAGCTTTTAGCAACGACGGATAAACGTTGCAATAACTAAACCCTTTAGCAACGTTTCTAAAACGTTGCGGTTTATTAAATCCAAGTTTTTTGCAACATTTATTAAACGTTGCAATAGACTAAGCTTTTAGCAACGTTGGATTAACGTTGCAATAACTAAAACCTTTGGCAACACTACATAAACGTTGCAAAAGGTGACATTTGCAACATCTATTTCACAAATGTTGCCAAATCTCAATTATATTAAACAATTGCAACATTCACTTATTTGAATGTTGCGATAAACACATTTAGCAACATTTAATAACCAAATGTTGCCTTTTATGTGTTGCAAAAAACCATTTTTGATGTAGTGTCATCCCGCAAGTTATTTACTACTTTATTTACTGTTTTTATATTCTGTGGTATTCAGACATAAGATAATTGAACTGTTAGCGTAACCATCTAGAGATAATTAATAAGTGACTTGTTGTTGGTTAATTACAATTTTTAAATTCTGCATTTACACCTATTCACCCCCTTTAGGTGTAATTTGGGTCGAATCTCGTTATTTCATACTCCTATTTTGTAAACCAAAAAAGAGAAGAAAAAATTGAAGCAAAACAATTCGAAAAACGTTATAAATAGGAATATTACATTTTGAACAATCAAATAAGATATTCAAACTAACGTGGATGGATCACTTGTCTTATGTTTCCTTTTATTATTATTCTATTTAATTCTAATTCTAGACATTTGCACAACTTAACCTTAAGGCAAATTGATTGAACAAAATTGATAAATTCACCAGTTCAAAAAATTTTGGTTGAGTTGATGAAGAAGAATTGTGTTGACACTCTATGACCAGTTGAACATTAATAAAAAATATACGAGAGACTATCATGTACATTATATAAAATTACTCTAGTTCTACGGAAATAACTAGAACAAATTTGATCATGTAACACTTACTTTCACAATCTATGGACTATCTACACTCTTTGCTTAACTATTTTTTTGTCAATGATAAAGATAGAGGTTGAGAAGATGAGGAGGAAAGAGAGGCAACAAAGAATAAAAAACAAGGTGACATAAATGATCAATAATTTGACTGACAAACGTATGATAATACATGAAAAGAGAGTAAAAATAAGCAATGGAGATTATAAGGTGTGCATGACAAATTCATATAATAAGCTACCTATTCTTGAAAATCTATAGCAGAATCTAAGTCCACGTCTCCATTCAAGTTTATATGTAGGTTGTGTCGTCATTTGTGTGAGAGAGTATCTCATGGGCTTCACAGGCGCCAATAAAATATAATTGCTCGTGGATGGTCTATATCTTGAAGCAGTCCAATCCTGGTGTTCTGAAAATACAATAAAGATATTAAGTTGCTATACGGATTTATATAAACTGCTTCTCATTCCACAACAGATGAGTACCTCAACAAAGGCATTAACAATCATCGATCACAATAACACATAGTAGTCAAGAACTTATGTTGAGGGTGTTTTCAACCACAAATCAAAATCAATTATTGGCAAAAGGGATGTACTGAGTGTAGCTCTATATTAAAGAGCTCAATGAGAACCAAACGAAAATGTACGAAAACAGAATGCACTTGTTGTATAAACTCTCATACCAAAACCTCCGTGTAAAACTCATCAGTCTTGTCCACATTTTCCAAGAACAACCCCCATAGCCAAATAGATCGTTGGCCAAAATGTATATAAGGGTCGACAATAATCCTATTATGATTTTTACGATGATACTGCAAAATAACTTCTTGCCTAGCACCTGAAGCAATCAATTCAACATCAAAATGTTTCCTAATATAATTATCACTAGTTCAACACGCACATGAGGGGAACAAAAATATTTATTGATAGTGCAAGGGCACATCTTCCAACAAAAGAACACATAAACAACAATTTCCACCTAGTGATTGAGATCTATTTCCTGAAGATTTTTTTGGCAATAGTGCATGCTGAAGATACTTTTTTTTAAGATACTGTACCATTATAGTTTCTAGCCATGAACAATGCTATTTGATCTTTAGAGGAACTTGCGAAATTTTTTATAGCAAAAGTAAAGAATAAAAAATAGTAACTTTTATTTATTGTAATATTTTACACGAGACTAAAATTGAGGAAACTATTGTATGATAGCAAATTATAATAATTTGTCAAAGATTAGAACATATACCTACGAAAACATTCAAGGTCTATGAATGTATGAACGAAAGAATTTCTTTATACACACCATTTTTAGTATATGTGTCATGTGAATTGTCTATGGTTGATGATTTTTGTAGAACTTTTAAAGATGCACTTGTTCTTGCTCTTGATAGTGCTACATATAGCAACTATGGTAGAAAACAGGTTTTGAAAGATATAAATCAACAAAATCAAATGTTTGACCTTGTGTTTTATTTATTGTCATTGCAAAATATGGCCTAATTGGAAATTGAGTTCTCTTAAATGGAATTGAGTTTCGATCATTTTTAAGTGGTACGAAAGGAATCCTTGGTAAGAAAACAAATTTTCCTCAATATTCACCAGTTGTGATTTCAGCAAGAATTATGTTTTCTCAAATTTTCGACAAGTAAAGCGTGTTCCACTGCATAAACCTTCAGAATTATTGATATTTCGCAAACCGTTTGGTGTCAGGGTATTCAAAAAATCTTCCTATAAACTTTGTTCTGATCTATCAATTGCTTCATTAAAACTATAATATGTGAAAATTTCACCTGAAATTTGTTCAAGTAAAATTCTGTTAATATAGTCAACACATTTGTATGTAAGTGTAAGAATAATGCAGTTTACCATTTCATGAAAATTGTCAGCGTAAGCTTCAATATTTGGAAAAACATGACGTATCAAAAATTTTTAAAGATGTGATTTCATCTTCAAATGGTAGAATTATACTATCCGGAAGCATAATTCATTTACAAGTATTTTCTTTTTATGTTCCATCTCCAATTCTAATTAAGTAATCATAGAATGTAGGATCTAACTTTGTTCTCATATTTTGAACAAATGGTAAATGTATATATGACGTCCATATGTTTGAAAAAACCAAGCTAGCTTTCATTATATCTTTTTTTTCCTTTCGGTACTACTGGTAAAACCTGTCGAAAATTCCTTCCAAAAATGATCACTTTCCCACCAAAAGGCAAATTACAATCAATAATATCTCTAAGCATTATGTCTACAACTTCAATAGCACAACAATTTACCATAGGTGCTTCATCCCAAATTATTAACCTAGACATTTTCAATAATGTTCCTAAAGCTGATTGCTTGCTAACAGAGCAATTTACTTCACCAATTATTTCTAAATGAATTTTAAATCTTGAATGAGTTGTGCACTCTCCAGACAACAGAGATGCATCTACCCTAGAGGATGCATTCACCAAAGCAATGAAATTTTGACTTCTTATACCAGTTATAAGTGCCTTATATAAAAGTCTTACATGTCCCCCTAGACCATAAATGAAGAAAACACCACTTGATTCATCTTTTATTTTTTCCATAATTATATCATATGCAAATAGTTGTTCTTTATTTAATGTTTCTACACAAGGAAGTCCCATTTCAATACTAAAATTGATTGTTTCCTCTGCAATCATTCTTGTCAATCTTTGAGCTTCATTTATATTTACAAAGAATGGACTACTCAATAATCGTTTATGTTTTTACCTAATGATTATAATATAGAATTGATGTCTTTCAAAGCTTCTATTTCAGCAGCTTCAACAGGTATATTTTGATGTAAATAATCGTCAATCAATAGGATTTAAATTTATCTCATAATAGCTTTGGATGATTAGGACTACAAAGCATTAAAAGTGTAGCAAATAGACGTCTTAAAGAACCAGGCATTTCGTAAAAAATAGTTTCGGATAAACATTCTTCACAATGGTTATCACCACTTAATGGACCATGTAAAAGTGCTGCTTCTTGGTATGTAGCAACAGTTACTCCATTTGTAGTTCGTAAATTATCAGATGATGTTGCACCTCTAATATGATTAAGAAGAATACAGAAGAAATAGCGTTCTCCTTCAGATGGATTAGCTGTCGCGATTCGCCCTATAAAAATGTGTTGTTTTTTGGGAGTCCAAATTTTTCCATTTTCATTCCACATAAAATGGGTTGAAAAATCTCGATACAACAATGTTCGAAGCAAATTTGTTTGCTTCATTCATCCGAAAAAATTCAGTTAACATTGTTCTTCTCGTATACTCATTTCCAATAATATTAGATAAATGATCTTTATTATTGTACGTTACATGTTGATGATCTTCAATATGTAGTTGTAAAGCATAAATAGCAGGATAAGTTTATGACAAATTAAAAGAAAAAATTCTCCACATAGCTTCAGGTGGAGATATCCATATAGCTGATTGATAAGCAAAAATTTCATCCATTTCCTTATTTGTTTTATTTTCGTCAATGAAAAAATTAATACGATCATGTCCTTTATATACATATTTGTACAAATATTTTACTATTTTAATAGAAGAACATACTTCAACGTTAATATGACAGTCAAATTTTGCACTTAAATAAGGATTATATGGTACAACCCATCGATTGTCTAATATATGACCTCTAACTCGAACAGAAATACCGCTATCACGACGCTTATATAATGGGTATGAGTTTTGACCAAATATAGTTTTCTTTCTCTTTTTCATTTGTGCAAACTGAAAAATTGATACGATCATGTCTTTTATACACATATTTGTATAAATATTTTACAGCTTTAATAGATGAACATACTCAACATTAATATGACAGTCAAATTTTGCACTTAAATAATGATTGTTTGGTACAACCCATCGATTATCTAAGATTTGACATCTAACTTTAATAGAAATACCACTATTACGACGTATGTATAATGTGTATGAGTTATCATCAAATATAGTACTATTACAATAATCCTTAGGATATTTATTCTTACAATGGATTTAGATTTTCCCAAGGACCATGAATATTGTGTTTTACAATAATAGAATGAAGATGCGAATATATATTTTTATGAGACATTTCACATGACACTATCCTATCAACTTGTTCAGCACAAGAGATTTTATGAGGGGGCCATCGTTTTTGAAATTCAATCATGTATATATGAACAACATGGCCAAAAGTATTTTCTTTGCACAAATCATTTTTTAATTCTTCTAATTTTATTCTGAATATACGTACAACTAAATCTGGTCGATTTTGAACTTCATTATTGTGTTTCAATTCCCGCCTAATTTGTGGCTAATTTGGATTACATGTTATAGTAAAAAATATATAGGGTTTTCCATAATGTTGGACAATAGACATCGCCTCTAAATATCTTCTGAGCATATCTCTAAGCCCACATGTCAAGCTTTGTGGTAGAACAATTTTATTTCCAATTTTGTACCTTCTTGTTTCCCCATTTCAAACACTGTCTATAATACCTTGATAAATTTCAGCACGAATTTATTTCTGATTGTTACGAAAAAGATCTAATCTGGCAGTTTTAATTTTAACGTACATGTCTACAACATATTGTTGAAAAAGTCTACCAACATGAAGCAACACAAACTTACCAGAATGTCTAATTTGTAACTTGTATGAATAGTATTCACGACAAGAAACTTGAGATCGTTTCTTCTTTTCATTAAACATTGCATAAAAAAATAAGTCAATAGATGTTACATTGCTTTAGAGCATTTAACTTTGTAAAAGTGAAAAAGTATCAAAAAATATATTAGCAAACCTACAGCCTATTTCTCAATGATTTCTACTGCAGAATTCATCGTGCTACCAAAAGCAATTGGGCAAATTTTGAGTATCTCTGAATACCTTCATGCTAACCAAATTCTCTGAATGGGAAAAGTAAATGGTACTGCAAAGGATCATAACAACCGTAATAATAATGAACTCTGTGTGAATCACCAGAATGACCATATATAGTAATATCAGGAAAATGGATATTTGCATTTTCATCATCCTCAACCCATGCAACAGCTACTTGAGATGCTGAAGGAGTATTGAAAACTCTTTGATCGAGTCCGGGGTGACTAAGTCCTGGATCACATCTTATTTGTATTCGAAAGGTCATGAAAATTGGTCATATCACTTAAAAACCTAAAGAACCTAGTATATGGATTTCCTTTTAAGGATTTCCATTAAAATAATCAAAGTAGATTCAATGAAATTTTTCGAGATTTTCATACGATTTTTAACTTTATTATTTGTATCATAAACATATACTACATATAAAAAGGCGTATTATTTTTTTTTTTGGCATAAGTTGGTTTACATAATGGTACACTGTCCTTGAACTCTAAATGTATAAACACCTTTGTATGCTTTAAAAAGTTCTTTATTGTATTTTACACCAAAGGAAGTGAACACAAAATGATTATTATATCCGCGTAAAAGTTTTTTGAATTCCATACATGTAACTTCTTTAGATGTAAATATATCATACAATTCAGTGGGTGAATCATATAGAAAGTTTAACTTTTGACAATAGGTGCATGCATATGCATTGCTTGGTATGATTGATAGGTTAAAACTTCCTTATAATTTAGAATGAACATGATTAGTTGATTCCTGATTTGAAGTAGAAGCTTCAAAATCAAGATGTATTGTAAATTCATGAGCATACGAAGAATCTAAATTATTATTTTTAGATAACATAAAATTATTTATCCTTTTATGACGATCAATGTATGGAGTTTGAATTTGTTTCTTCCTATCTGCCTGTGTTCGGGTTTGTTGTTAAAAAAAGGAAGCCGCATATGATTCACTTGGACTATGGGAAGTACTTTCAACGTTACGAAAACAGAATTCTTGATTAGCAGACATATTCAAAGAATCCATCGCAAGAAAATCTTCACCTCTAATTTAATGGAAGCAAAAATTCTTATCTTAGTGAATGAAAGAATAAAACAACTAATAATACTACTCGGTTTGCTGGAAAAAAAATGAACACATACAAATTAATCACACCCTAATATGTGGCGCATGCAGAGATCGGTGTCTACGCGTTAGCGGAGACATGGGTATCAGCGCAGTGCGGAGAGTCTTCGCATTCGCGGCGCTGCGCGGAGAACTGCGGAGAAGTTCTTTGCGTGCGTGGAGACCCACGTCTCCACGTGCGGACGTGTCTCCGAATTCCGACTTTTTTGAATTACTTTTCTCCTTTCTGACTTTTCACTTTCCCTTCATGGCAAAATTGTGTATAGACAAATGTTTGAGAACAATTGAAATAGATGTCAATTTTCAGTACCTTGAACAATAAGAAAACGATGCATTCAAACAATGAATAACCTAAATCTTGAACAACTAATTCATTATTGAAGACACTCTTCGCAAATTTTGAGATTTAAGGAGGAAAAAAATGAAAACTTGCCTTATATTGATCGTAAGAGGCCGTAACAAATCCAGTTGATGGAACTTTAGGAGAAAAGAAATTGCTTCAGGTGGATGTAGTTCGAAACTCCGAGTCGAGTTTGAAGATATGAGAGTGGAATGGTCTTCTTTGTTGTTGTTGAAATAAGTTGAACAATAATAATCGAAGAAGAAACCGTGTTGATGCACTTAGTTTAAAGGAGATTATAGTGTGTAAACTGGCGAAAAGGAGTAGAAACACACTTTCCCTCAGTCAATAATCAATAATTGCGGCTAATTGCGGCTTTTAGAAACATCAAAATTGTTAATTCTTTTGTCCGCACATGTAACGGTATTTCTCAAAGTTCATCTTTTAATAGAGAATATTAATGAAATATAAAATTTGTGAAACTCATTGATTATGAAAAAGTCAGTGAAAACCATCAAACATGCAGTTGAAATGAATGGTTGACTCCCATTATATTTTAATCGGTATGGAACGAGGGCTAAGCAGTCTGTTTAATTCGAGATTCTAAAAAGGTTCGTTCTCTTTTGATTTTATTTTATTTTTGCATTTTTTTCAGATTTTTTTCACTAAAATATGAAATTTTAGTTGATTCGGACATTATACCATCTTAGTTTGTCCCAATCCAATTCACTTTTTCAGCTGTAATCTGCAGGTTTATGAGGTATCGATCCGTGATTGTATAAAATATTACTTCTCCTTTTAGATTATTAGAAAAAAATAGAAGTTTCTATATTCTTTATTTTGATCAATGGCTTCCGATCTGTGTCTCAAGATTGTGTTTTGCGGTTCCTTAAGTCCGCTATTCTGAACGTAAGATCAATCGATCGTCGTTTTTGTTTTTGTAAAAGCTGCATGGTTTCTTATCTGCTTTGTTATTTCATAAATGTGATTGAATATCTTGCTTGTTGCAATTTATGAAGTGCATGAGTTTCAAAGAAAGAAATTAGATAGGTTCAAATCAGCATCGGAGGGCATCGTTAAAAAATGAACTGGTAACTGCTTTACTCCTTGATGAAATGATGAACAGAGATGAGATTGAGCTTGTATTTGATTAAGATAATTGAAATTTAGTAAATATTTGTGGCAGTTGAAGTTTCAGAATTTTTCTATTAATTTACTTGTCAAAGCAAAGGGAAAAAAAATAATATATAGAAAAACATGTTTTTTGTTATTGCATGAAGTGAGGCTATACTAGTGTGTAGGTTAGACAAATATTTAAAAAAAGAGCATCTGCACCTCGAGTTAAAGCTGTATAATATGCTACATTTGCAATTTTAAATGCAAATTTGTGATGCTCCAATGGAAGAAACAAGTTACCGTTAATGGTATATTAGAAAGATCTTTGTCTTGATCTTGTCGTTTTTATCATTTTACTAAGCTTTTCACTAACTCGACACTTAAGTAAGAATGTATTTTGTTTTCATTTTGTGCTTGCAAATGTGATGGCATAACATGATTGCTTTCTTTTTTGTTTTGTCAGATTTAAAACTCAGATCAAATTGGTTTCATTAGATGTTATGCAACAACTTTATGAAGTCTGCAAGCCTTCATTTGGGACCTATCAGGAAACATAGTGAGTTGAGGCAGTTTAGCTGTGTCTGGAGAGTTTCGGATACAACTCAAAGCTTTACTTATTTATCGGATGGTAAATTTGCAAGAATGAGAAATATGATGGTTGATTCTGGTGCAACTGCTAGAGGAGGACAAATAGTCGATCTTTTACATGAGAAAGATGATGGAGGCTATGCCTGTGGAGGATGGAAGTGGTGATTAGCTTTCTAGAATTCTTGATTTTTTTTTTAATAAACACATGGAATTATGTAATTATCTCATGAGATAGAATTTTTGTCTTCATGGTAGTCCTGTTTGAGTGAGGTGAATTATGCTAGTTGGTGTTATAACTTAAACGTGCCTGCTATTGATTACAATCTTTTGCTCTTTCTTAGTTTTTGTTTTAAATTTGATATGAAAATGGAAACAATTGGTACTTGTAACTTAATGTTCAAATGCATCCTACAAGTAGTTGACGTTTTAAAAATGAAATTGAATATGAATTTGTTTGTATGTGTAACCTTGATATTTAAGTGCACTCTTACATACAAGTTAGTTAAAGATTTCATGCAATTAATTGGATTGTTAAAGTGTCGAAGCTCTACTGGGAAAGGTATCAGTAATATTTCTTTTCTATTTTCTATCAATAACGTGTACCTTTAGATGTTATGTACCTGGAAATTATTAATTCATTTACTCGATCAAATCTAGTTCTGGTACGTGAGAATCATTTGAAATTTATGTCCATTCCTCAAAGGAGTGAAAGGTGTAACGACCCGACCTTATGCCACAGCCGTTATCATATCATACTTACTGTCTGCTTCGGGAGAGCCTGGTCAATCTTACCCCTCATGGCTTTCTGACGCATCCCCAAGATTCGAACCCAAGACCTCCATCATATGGGAGACGTCACGTCAGAAAAGCCGTGAGGGTTAAGATGGGTCTAGACTATCCCGAAGCGGACAGTATACGTACGATATGATAACGATTGAGGCGCAAGGTCTTTTGTAATGACCCGACCTTGCGCCGCAACCGTTATCATATCGTATGTATTGTCCGCTTCGGAAAAGCCTAGGCCCATCTTACCCCTCACGGCTTTCTGACGCGTCCCCCAGGATTCGAACACAAGACCTCCATCATATGATAGACTTAAGTTGAATCCTGGTTTAAATCCTGGTACCAATTGAGCAACTTGCCCAATTGGTACCAGGATTCAACTTAAATCTCCCATATGATGGAGGTCTTGGGTTCGAATCTTGGGGGACACGTCAGAAATCCGTGAGGGGTAAGATGGGTCTAGGCTCTTTCGAAGCAAACAATAAGTATAATATTATAACGGCTCATGCGCAAGGTCGGGTCGTTACAAAAGAAGCGTCTTCTAATTATGTGTTATTCCTTTTATTAAACTAAATAAATGTCAATGGTTTGGTAAAAACTACTCTTCACTAGTAACATATCTCAGAATGACACATGGTTTTTACACTTACTGGGAGAAAAAGAAAGATAGCACTAGCGCAAAATGAAGATGGGACATAAAAGAAATTGGAAAAAACCAGAATCTGCCTGTAGGGTAGAAGAGAAATATGAAAGTTGAGAGAAAGTGGGAGAGTCGAATTTAATGTCTCATAGTTGCAGTTCCCTATTAAGGGTATCTTGTCATGGAACATTAGTAAGACGGGCGAGTGAATATTTTATCAGGAAAGTAAACCATGTGGAAGCTGAATTATAAATTAGCATAGTATTAGCAATTTAGGGGCCGTTCTCTTTGTGTTTCAGTTTTCTGTTTTGAGTTTTAAATTTGTTTTGTGTTTTGTGTTTTGAGTGTCTGTTTTGAGATTTCTGAAAATGCGTTCTCTTTGCCATTCTGAAAAACTGTTTCCGAAAACAAAAACATAGAAAACGCGTTTACTTTGAAATTTCGAGAATTATTTTTAATAATATTTTATTCAAAAAAATGATTATTCAATAACTTTTAATGGTTTAATGTTAATATATTATTAAATAACATATAAATTTTGAAATTGGTGAAACGTCAAATTCTTTTTCAAGATTTTAAAAACACAACCTAAATTACAAAATATGAAAAAGTTCAATCGATACAATTACAACTTTACATGTAAAAACCAATATCTTTTGACATGAGTCGAAATGTAATTCAGAGGAAATCCAACAGGAAGGTATTAGGCAAACTTTTCTCATTATTTAGCCTCAATAATGGTAACAATGGAGCAAAAAATGATCAAATCTATGTTTTGATTCTACAAGTCAAAATTCATTTTACAGGACGATGTTGAGCTTTGACAAAAGCTTTCCGACTCGAGTTTATTCCCGGTGATTGGTTGAAGCACAGTCCCAGATCTTGAAGATGCAACAATCCGAGAGCTATTACCCTGCTTTCCAAGTCTCTCTTCTAGAAGTACATTTATTACTGTATAATCGTACGACATTTTTTAAACTTCTTGCTAAACTCTGAAAATTTTGAGGAATCCTCTTCTCCACTGTCATCTCAGGGCTGGGCAATTTATGATATGGGAACCACCCTCTTAACAAGTGAGTTAACTTGAACTCGTAATGTCCAAGTGGATATTCCTTAAATTAGTAAAACCTACTGAAACAAAAATGTCCAATTGAATTGTTTTCTAAACTTATCAAACAATTGACATCATAAACATGAAAACGGCAAAGCAAGTACAGAACAAAACTGAAACAAGCTCTCACTTTGTATGCAAACTGCATTAAATTAATGGTCATTAAATAAATTAAAGAATATAACTTCAAATAGGTTGTAAAATTCTATGAGAAAATCTGACAAAGCCGGATCAACCTTTCTACCTAGATTACATTTAGTATCTAATATACCAACACAAATTGCTACTGCACCAATTAGATAGCTGGCCGGATGAAGACAAAAGAGATCATAGAAAAAATAAGAATAATAAAAAATGACCAATTAGAACTCAAAAGAGCACACACTAACAATTCCCTTTTCCTTCATTTCCTCCACAAGCAATTCATTTTCACAAATTTAATTGGAACATTTTTACATTACAATTAGTGGAAAGAGACATGCAAAACAGACCTATAGAGGTTAAAACTACATGCTAGTCAGTGAAATACAACAGCTACTAAATTGGATATAAGCAACAGAGTAAAGAAGCAACTGGGTCAGGAATAAAACCATCATATATCAGATCATGACTTAAAGACAACCTTATCGTAGCAGAACTGATAAGGAAAAAAAAAACTCTATTTGAGAGGGCTTCTAAATTAACCTTCCAAAACAGAGAACCTCTTGAGGAATCTGACTTGATTAACCGGTGAACCAGTATGCATAATTGTATAACTATAACATATAGGAGACTCCAAAAACCATGAAATTCTCTTCTCATTAAAGCTTAAAATCATGTAATAGTCAACAGATTGAAATGGTTCGTGTACTTGAAAATTTATATTACCGGGGAAGTAAAGTACCTTCACACATTAGAAGTTACCCCATAAGCCAAGTTTCTGTACATCACAAAAATTAATCAGCCCTAAACAATCAACTTAATAAATTTCCACGTATGAAATTTAAGAAAATAAACTGAAAAAGTCTTGATCAGAATCAAGAAAATCAAATTTGATTCACCAAGAAACAGAGATATGCAAAACCCAGAAAATTTTACTGAAAGAAAAACGATCTGAATCTATAACAAAAAAATCACCTGAATTGGTTTTTGAAAATTCTTGAAAACTTGGAATTGGGAAAACCTAACTTTCATCATCCGCTATTTCTTTTCTTTTTATAATCCAATCCTCATAAAAATCCTATATAGTAATATTAAATCTCTCCCCTTCTTTGTCAATATATTAACATATATACATCTGTCTTCACCCCACCGAATCTGCAGCCCTTTTCGTGTTTTTATTGAATTTGAGAAAATGAAAGAAATTCCTGGAATACAGAAAATACAACTTTGCCAAATCAATCATTGTGATGAAAACTTAAATTTACAATTGAGATTTACATACGGATTACAGTAAAAAGGCAACAAAATTGAGAAATTATATAATTAATTCCTCAAACTATCCCTAGAGTCAATGCAAGTAACAAAAATGCCATTTTTCCCAACACACAAAATCACTGCTAAAGGCGTGATTACATTTGCATACAATCTTTCTAAAAATTACAAAAATTACAAATTACAAAAATCGGGCGCAGAGCAAACCTGAATCGGCAACCCGATGGTCTGAAATTGGGGATTCTGGCGGGTTTTCCAGTTCCGACAGCTCCTGTGTTTTCTTGGGTGCAATCCACGCACTCATCTCCTTCAATGTTAGGATTTTGTGGTGATTGTTTTGGTTGATTTTGAGGGTATTTCAGAAATGAGGCGGAGAAGGTGAATGGGTAGAAAGGAGGAAGTGTTTTGGCCAGAGAATGAAATTTGGCCTGGCCGTTTCCCGTGTTTTCCAATTTGGTGTGCATTTGTGAAGAAAACACAGAAAACGACTTTTTGGTCGTTTTCTGTTTTCTTCAGAATTTTTTTTTTGTTTTCGAAAACGAGTAAGAGAACGCGTTTTCACCGTTTTGAAAAATCGAAAACAAAAAACGACTTGAAAACAACAAAGAGAACGGGGCCTTCTTGGCCGGAATCCCAGAATCTTCAGAAACGTTCCCAAATCCCAATTTCCCTTTAATTTACTAATTGATTTCACTTATTAAATTAGTAATTATAAAGTATGAACCCATTTTGGCATCTTCATAACCTTGAAAAATATTAAAAAGGAATTTCATATACGCACAATTACATACACAATTTCACTAACAATAAGAAAAGTAATAATACCCACATTGTTGAAAATCACAATTAGACTGAAATTGTTGTTGTGCCAACCATATTTGCAGAGAAGAAAAGAACCAAAAGGCAATAGAGGAAAATTTCTAAGCATCACCAAATATAAGAATGAAATAAAACGGTTGACATGTTACATTTCTTTAAAGTGGCAAAAAGTTTTAGTTTAGGCAGAGTATTGCTAAAATACCCTTCTTCATCCCTTCTCTCATTTGGAAGTTTTCGACTGTGCACTAAGTGTTAGAATATGGGGACTTGTCCTCAATGTCAATGATATTGTAAAAGAAATAGAAGCAAAAAATATTGAATTGTAAAATACTACTACCCGCTTTTCATAAATATTTTCTGTGCATTGATTTTTCTGGAAGCAGAAAGTATTGAATTTTATGGAATTGAGTAAAGTTCAATTCTGTAGACTCAACATTGAAGAAAAAATATGTTCACGAAAAAAAAACTCACTTGTAAACGTTCAACTTGTCCGGTGGAAATTGAAGTCTTGCTCTCTCAATATCCCGTCCTCTCGTTTAGACTGCCAAAGCAAAATCAAATGTTAACAGGTGAAGATGAGAAGAGAATTAGAGAAAAGGGAAAGCTTGTTTCATTCTTGTATGATTTCTGCAAATTGTTTCTTTTCAAAGGGATTTGAGGGGTTTTTGGTTTTTTTTGGGGCTCACAAATCTGAGGCCCACCAGTGCCGGCACTGTACTTGTGTTACAGTAGTTTTCCGGTGGTGGTCAACGACAAATCAATTGAGGGCAGGGAGTTGATGATTTCTAATCTTTCCGGCGAATCGAACCGTGAGGGGAGTTAGTTCAATGTTGGTTTGGTGTGTTTTGGGCGGTGGACGTTTCCGAATGTATCGTCGACAGCAACGGGGTTTCCGACGCTTCGAATACGAGAGGAGCTCGGAGATGGGTTTTTCTCGGACAGTAGGGTTGAGTGGAAAAAGTCTTCTTTGTTTTTGTTTTTTTTTTTCTTCTTTTCTTTTCTAACTCCAAATATACTATATCTATGACATTTTGTATAATAGTCAAATCTCCATTAATACTAGACATGTAGGGTATTTAAATTATGCAAAGGGGCAAAAAAGTCCAAAATTGACAATCTTGAAATGACAAAAAAAAAAGTGACATTTTTGTAAATGAAAACCAAAAAATTGACATTTGGTGTAATTTCCCCTTTATTAAAACAGTGAAGGTATTTAATTCATTCTATGGAAACAAGATAGGGACGCATGAGGCTAACTCCCATTTTCTACTGTCAACTATCTACCAGATATAGCAAGAAAGGAATAACAACTTGGTCAAGAGTCCAGACAACCTAGAACAAAAGCCCCCATTGACCTACCCCTTACGATAAAACTTAAACAAAATATCAACTCAGCCACTTTCACCATCAATAGTTGAAAATTGCAAACCACCTCACCTTATCTTAAAACTAAGAATGAGAGACACCACCTTGCACAACCAAACATGAGAGAAAATCTGGAACACAAGTTACCGATAAAAATAAAATAAAAAAATCTAGAACACGAGTCACCAAAACTACAAACTCAAAGTCATTACACTATCCTCACATGCAACCCACAATCAAGTAATATATGAGAAATAGATTCCTCACATCCCCAAATTCACGGGAATACACAAATGTGTAGAGATAAAGATGTTTTATATCTACTCAATCCTATTTTTCTACTATGATAATTGATGACCTTTGTTGGATAATTAGTTGTATTGATTTTGTTTTAGGGTGTGGAAATAACTCAAAGTCGTTACACCTCCATAGCCTCATTCAAATCCCTATTTTTCACCACAATCAGGCCTCACTCCTCTATCAAACATTTTGTCAAACACCTCCACAGCCTCATTCAAATCCCACATTTTTCACTAATCCATTAATCAAAGTTCCATAACTATAAACATTAGGCCTCAAATTTCTTCTCCTTGACGAAATTATTAGTTATTGGCACTTATCAAATTGCTACTTCTTACAAGCAATTTTCATCAAAATATTAAAAGTTTCTAAATTTGGTGCAACACCCATTGTTTCAAATTTCTAAAGAACAACTCGACTTTACTAAACTGATTCGAAACCACAAATGCATTCAGCAGAGTATTATAGATATCAATCATTTGGGACTATATCCTCTGATGCACAAAATTCATAACAGTAAAAGTTCAAAAAAATTGACAGACATTACACAAATAAATCGCTTACCTCGGCTGAAAATTGGCCCGATTCCTTATCTTCCACCCACATAGTCGATTGAGTGTTTGAATGATGGTTTCCAATGTATTTGTGGTGGTCTTCGTCGGTGGTGGATGTTTTCCTATGGTAGTCAACGGGAAATTCGGTGAGGAGAGTGAGTTCAAGGTTTCTTCTTTTTCTATTGAATCGAATGAGTGAGGGGACTGAGTTCAAAGTTGTTTTCTTTTTCTTTTGCCGGTGGTAGTCGACAACAAAGGGGATTTCTGGCGATTCAAATGAGAGGAGAGTGAGTTAGTTGGGTTCTTCTCTTTTGGTTTTGGGCGATGGAGTGAGTTTAGGGTTTAATTTTTTTGTTTTTTAATCTCCAAAATCGACAGGATTTTTTGACAAATTATTCATTTTTTGTACAAATTTTTCATCAAGTCAAATCCCATTTAATGAAGGACATGTTAGACATTTAATTTATCTAGAGGGGCAAGATTGTCCTAAATTGACAATCTTACAAATACTTTTAAAAAGTGACATTTTTGTAAATTAAGAGTCAAAAATTGACACATTGTGCAATTTCCTCTTTGTTTTATCCAATTAAATAAATTACCAACTATGACAGCTACTAAAGTTATCCTTTCGGAGCAAACAAAAAATATCATGTCCCTGACGGGTCCTCAACTCCAAATGATTTTTAACTTTATTCCATTTATAATCACTGTCATGAGTAACATGGGAATGAAAAATATCTGTAATCAAAACCAGCTAATGTTTTCATGTCTCTCTGGATCTCCTCCTTTCATAGCTTTCCTTTTTTGTTATCCCCACTCTCTCCACATTCTCAATGTCGGACAAACTATCCATCACTAACACTTTCATGAATGGTAAAGCTATTATCGATGTCCTGCATATAATAGACAAGCTAATACTAATCCATTAACTTTCTATGTTAACTGTTCCATGCACCAGAGCTGCAGGCTAGAGGTATCACCCAACATGGTTGGTAGGCCCCGTTCTCTTTGTTGTTTTCAAGTCGTTTTCTGTTTTCGATTTTTCAAAACGGTGAAAACGCGTTCTCTTACTCGTTTTCGAAAACGAGTTTTCGAAAACAAAAAAAAAATTTTGAAGAAAACAGAAAACG
>CAIGRF010075948.1:11417-27874 GCA_903798235.1 Fraxinus ornus | reverse complement strand
ATAATATGAATCTATGCTTGTTTATTTGATATGCGGTGAATAATTTTTGGGACATTACTTGGTTTTTAGTTTTTATTCATGTTACTTGTTTAGTTATAGTTTTCGAGAATCAATACGTGCTTCTAGATAGTGTAGCTATGTTAGTATGCTGGGGGCGGAGCCGTGATTTTTGGATTGTAGGGTAAATGAAGAGATAACATAACAATCTAAAGTTATAAAATAAAATAAAATTTTATATGGACAACTATTATACTGATTGAAGATAATATTAATGTATTATTTTAAACAGTATTGTGCAATAAAGACTGTAAACCAAAAAATAAGAAATCTCCATTATTGAGTTGAATAACAACGGCAAGCCAACAAAATTACATACTGCTGAATCTTTAATGGAGGCTAAACTAAATGGGAGAAATAGAAGGGCAAAACCATATATCAATCGCAGATTCGTTATTGTAGACTGTCTCGAGAAATTTAATTCAGCCAACTTTTCTGTCTATTTGGTTTGTTTGGTGTTTCCTTCTGTAAATTTGCATGAAAGTTTGGATCTAAAGTGAGTGTTTTTGTTCTTGATTGTGATAATGGTTAAAATATCCCCCCTTTCCTTCAATCTTCAGCCTTTTTTTTTTTGGCCTCTTCATTTCCATTATACAAATTGTGAAATTGGCAGTTTATTCTCTTTTTGTGCAATGGAATACTATTTTGTTACTTTAATTGATTGTGATTGTAATGCTTTAATTGGATTCTTCCCCTCTTTTTATTGCATTAAAGGGTGAAAGGGAAGGAATATTATAAATCTTTTATGAAATTAATAGCCCATGTTTGGTACACATAAAAATTTTCATTTTCATTCTTCTACTCATTTTCAATTACACATTCTTTAATAAAATAATATTTTCCATCACATCGACAACTTTTCCTTCTTTTTCAACCACACATTCTCCATCAATCTACTATTCCATAATACATTCTTCCAAAATAATGTGGCTCAAACACACCCTTAGTCTAATTTGCAGAATCTTATGAATCTAATATTCATATTTCCTGCAGAAAAAGGCTTAATAATTGATTAGATCATGAATTTCTCAAGCATTGTGTAAGAAGAATAATAAAAATGCCAAGAAAACAAACACGGTGGAAACCAACTCACCTCATTTTACATCTAAAGGCAGCTACTAATCTCAAAGTGAAACCCTGGCCTCAAAACTTAAATTTGTTTCCTGACCCAAAAATATAACTCTTTAGCTAAAAGGAAAAGGGAAAACTTACCAATCATCATATTCTCTTGGTGACTAGTTGTTTCTTCAGGGAAATCTTTAAGAGTGGGGAAAATGGCGGCAGAAAAGAGAGAAGATTTTTCAAGCTAAATTACTGTGTTAGCTTTAGATGATTAGATCTTTAACCTTTTCATATACAATAGTGTTTTGTGTTGGGACAAAATTGTAAAATCTAATATTTTCTAATTCATGCATCAAAGTTTTTAAGATTGGCATGGTAGCAGCCAGCGGGTATCCCCACGCAAATTCTGCCCCTGTTTGTTTGTAGTCAATGAGTTTGATCATATCAATATTACAATCCAAGGGTTCTATTTGTTTTATGAGAAAATTAGATTGCCTTTGTTAATAATAAAATGAAATAGCAACATGTGGCAATTTATGGCTCAATATTAGCCTTGAATTAATATTTTTTTTGGAGCGGATTACAGGAATTAAGAGTGTTTCGCAACAGTATATTTTTTCTCCTTCAGTGGACTAAGTTCTTCCCTTCTGAATGTTTTGCTATTTCAATTTTTTCCCTCCCTGTTTCCTTTTTAATGGGCATTGAGATGATATGTGTATCTCATCAATGGTCATTGTTCAATTGAACTGTGTTGTGAAGTTCTTCCTGCTATGTCATATTTACTTTTTGGGACTGGTTCTTGTTTTACTGGGGTCATGGGGTGACCACAATGTATGCTCATGACATCTACTTTATTAGTTAACGCACTCTTTTTGAACTATTGGCATGAAGTGTCGTAGCCCCTATCCTAGAACGACTTCTCTTTGAAAGTCGTTATTTCTTCTATGTGTAAGGGGTCCTGGATGGAATTTTTTTTATCCCCTAGCCCCTTTGTGACTACAGTTCCCAATTTTTTAAACAAGGATATGATTTGGTGCAGTTGAATGCATCAAATTTTTTTGTTGTACATGGAGAAATGTCATTTTGTAAATACTTATCGGATCAATTTGGCTAAGTATTGTCTTTTTTTGAATGCAGGTGATCTGAAATTAATGGTTACCCAAAATATTTGTTTGGATCCTGAGACGCACAAGCTCTTGTTCAGAGGAAAAGAAAGAGAAGATAATGAACACCTTCAGTTGGCAGGTGTGAAGGACACGTCAAAAATATTACTCATGGAGGATACAACATGCAAAGTGGAAAGTCCTGTAGAAGTTACACAAACAAGTGTGGTTTCGAGAGGAAGTACTGCTGTTGCTGAAATCAGAAAAGAAGTTGATGAGCTTTCTGAACAGGTTGATTTCTTTTCCTTGGTATATTTTTTTGTTTTTGTTTTCCCTTTTGGTGTCACTTCTTTCTTTGGACACTGTTTAAGTAAGTGGCTTTGCGATAATGCATCATAGGTTTCTGCATTGCAAGCTGTCGTGGATGGTGGTACCAAGATTGATGATAAGGATATTGTTTATGTAACGGAGATGCTTATGAGACAATTGCTTAAATTGGATGGCATTGAGGCTGAAGGTGAAGGGAAAGTGCAAAGAAAGATGGAGGTTAGTCGTCTATTCTACATAGGTGGTTAGAATTTTTCATCTTGTTTGTTTTAAATGAAGTATAACCCCTCCCCATTACTTGCCAAAAGCAAAAAAGAAAGAAAAGAAGTCCTTACTTCTCATATTTTCTTTTCTGTAAAAATGTGTTATGTCTTCTTGAACAATCGTTCATGCACACGGCGGCACCCTAGCCCTACAATTTCAGTGCTAAACCCTCAGATAAATAATGTGAGCTATTCCAGTTATTCAACATAAATGACCATGTGATTTCATTTGATAATTAGATAACTCAGTTTCTCGTCGAAACACCTTTCAAAAAAAAGATTACTCAGTTTCTCTAATTAAAACTTCAGCATAGGAAATATAAAAAATATCATCCTAATAGCCTAATTCAACAACTTTGCCTCTGCGGTCCCTTTCTACCACCACTACTGCTGATGAGTACACCTGCAAAGAAATACTGTCCCCCATTACCCCCAACCGAACCACAAGCACCGCCACACACACCATATGAGCACAACCACCAGCACCACCTTCGCCTCCTATGCTTCAACCACTGCCCTTGTCTATACAGATCCCCACCACACAACTGTCCAACACCCTGACCACTCAAATTCAAATTGCTGGAACTTTCTATGACAATCAAATATAAACCTGGGATTTCCTTTTTATTTCTTTGAACTAATTAATCGTTCGTGTGCAATCCATATCTGCAATCTGCTCTTAACAAATTGTAGTGTCGCGAAATTAAATAAATAACTTGAAGTCTGAATGGTGGAATGGACAAAATTGTTAGCAATTGTATCAATATGTTTCTTTGTATGTTCTGTCTATCTATCTATATAGTAATTTCTTTGCGGATATTTGCTGAAGAATGGTTCTCTTTCTGAATATGACTCTCGGAGTTCTATTTATAGAAGTTCTTCTGTACAGACTTAAATATTTTACCAAGAAAATTTATAACACTGACATTAATATTCTGTTCAGGTGCGTCGTATCCAGAGTTTTGTGGAGACATTGGACATCCTTAAATCTAAGAACTCCAATCCCTTTAGCAACACTGGCAATTCTGTTTCATGGGAGACATTTGAATCTGGTTCTATTAGTGTAAATGCCCTGCCAACTGGGCCATCTTCTACTAAACTAACTCAGGATTGGGACCAATTTGACTAGTCCATTTCTGAATTTTACTATCACAGAATACAAAATGCATTCAATACTTGCATTGTGTTGATGGTAAATTGACATCTTTGATGTTCATAACCTTTTCTTTTGGCTATAGACATAGCAAATATTTTATATACAGACGAAGTGTTTTTATTTCCCAATCAATCTCTGTTGGTGCATATTTATCTTATCCATTCTTCCCGTGGCCGAGTCGGCTCGGCCTCGTTTCGAAATTAGCCACGTACCATGCCAGACAACATTATATTTCACGGGCCGAGCGTGCTCGACTTGTTTTGAGTTCGTGGGTCGACTATTTTATGAACTTGTTTTATTAATTTTTTTTAAAATAAAATGAGTTGCGCACGAGGATGGCTCATTTTGAGTCCATGATCTTCACGAGCCAAAGGGCTTAATCGAGGCTGGGTTTTGGACACAAGCTGAGCTCGGGTGCCTACGGATGGGGTCGACTCCACTTGGCTCGGGTTCGTTAATAGCAAGTTGGCGCCTTGGCGGCTATGGAGATTCTCATCTATGTTCGACGGCTGTACTTCACTGCCAATTTGTGCTTTTTCATTCCCAACTTCGTTACTCATATTGATCGTGGATGACGCCGTCTCTCCGGTGGCTGATGTGGCAGCAAATTCTATAACTGCTCTAAATGCTGATCTCTTAGGCACAAAGTCCAGTGAATTGTTGAATGCACCATTTTTAATCAAATTTCTTAAGGTAATGGAACTCCGCTACTTTCAAAAAAGAATTTAAGCCCTTGAATTTAGTAGGCAGCAATTAGATTAGGGGAATTCGGTGCGCTGTATTGGCCTTGATCAAGCTTGGGCTGCAAGAAATGTTACAAATTAGGACCTTTAGGCACAAGGGAATGATCCGGTTTGGTTGAGGAAAATTTTGAAAAAATCGTCGACAGCAGGATTCGAACCTGCGCAGGCATAGCCCAACAGATTTCGAGTCTGTCTCCTTAACCACTCGGACATATCGACGCTTTTGTTGAGCTTTCATCCGAAATTTTTAAAGTAATAAACTTCTTGTACTGCGCCTCTGCTCCATCTATTATGGTGATAGAAAATGCATGCTTAACGAGTTTATCGATTAACTAATAGGGTGTTTGGTGAAAATTAAAATTAAATTTTTAGTAGATCGTGATAAAAAAACTTGAAATGTGTGATTAAAATGTTGTGGGACCCATGAAAGATATTGTTAATATTGATTGTTTATCTTTGATTTGGATTAAAATCAGATTTTAATTCGAACCAAACAAGGACTAATAATCCAAAGTAATAATTTTTCACGATCTCAGCATTATCATTTTATAGGGATTTTACTATCTTTGTACCTCTTTTTTTTTTTCTTTTTTTGGCTTTTTGTAGAGAAGTAACAGTATTTGTTATTTTTTAACAAATAAAATTACGTATAAGAAATTTTGTTCGTGATAAGCAAATAGTACGCTCAATTTGGGTTAATTATGTCAACTAAAAATTTGTCAGTGAAGTCATTGATTTATTTATTTATTTATTTTTATTTATTATTTTTTTTTACGGTATGGTTACTCAGTTTTTAAATAACACAGTCATTAATGAAAAAGGGGAAAAATTCACAACTCAGGCTTTATCTATCCCAAAATCAAAAATCAGACCCTAAGATTTAGAATTGCAAAAATCAGATTTTTCATGAATTAATTAATTATATTTCACAATTACTATATTAAATTAAATATTTAACTGTAATATAATATAATTAACCCACCCCACCCCACCTCACCTCACCTCACCTCACCTCACCTCCACCTCTGCTCCGGCGACTACTCCGATGACCGGTGACCACTCCGACGACTGTTCTCCGGTTACGGTTCAAATATTTTGTAGGTCACCAATTTCAAAATTAGTTGGTCACAAATCAAAACTTTTAGGTTACACGGTCACAGATTTTCAAATTAGTTGATCACAAATTTTTTTCACGGTCACAGATTATATAATTTTTAAGTCACATATAACAAAATAGTTGGTCACAGATTATATTTTTAGTCACAGATTAACAAATTTTAAGGTTACAGATTAATTTTTAGTCACAGAAAACCAAAATCGCTAGATCCACCACCACCATTTTTGCACTGTCGCCATGACCACTACCACCGCCTCCACGACAACCACTACGCAAACACCAGACAACCAGTAGTAACACCTTAGGTCACCAATTTCAAAATTAGTGGGTCACAAATCAAAACTTTTAGGTTACACGGTCACATATTTCCAAATTAGTTGGTCACAGATTTTTTTCACGATCACAGATTATATAATTTTTAAGTCACATATAACAAAATAGTTGGTCACAGATTATATTTTTAGTCACAGATTGACAATTTTTAAGGTCACAGATTATTTTTTAGTCACAGAAAACCAAAATCGCTAGATCCACCACCACCATTTTTCCACTGTCGCCATGACCACTACCACCGCCTCCACGACAACCACTACGCAAACACTACGACAACCAGTAGTAACACCACCTTACCGCCACACCACCAACACCATCTCCAATCTGAAACTCACAAACATAAACAAAAAAAGAAAACCTAAAATCTCCGAGATTAAAGGGCCAATTAGTAGTACCACTTCTAGAGGGAACACTAGCCAGTATCAATATTATTTTAATATTGACAGTGTTGATTCTTTTGAAGAAAAATTAGAGGAAGCCCATGAAGCATTGGGGATACATTCCCAAGATTATACCTCCGGACCCACTGTGTTGGGAGTAAATATCTTCGAATTTTTACTTGGCCCTCTCTTTTGTCTAGTTCTATTTCAAAGATGTTGCTGGCTGTGATGAAGCAAAGCAGGAAATCATGGAGTTTGTTCACTTCTTAAAGAATCCTAAGAAATATGAGGATCTAGGAGCGAAAATTCCAAAAGGTGCTCTTTTGGTGGGCCCTCCAGGAACGGGTAAAACTCTTCTGGCAAAAGCAACATCAGAGTCGACGCTGTTGTGTCTGCTGCTGGTGGACTTAGGGTGGAGATGGGAGGGAAGGTAGGAGAGGAGGGAGAAGGGGAAGAGACGGAAGAGAGAGAGTAGGGTTTGGGAATTGTGTGAAATTAAAACCTGATCTTTGATTATTTTTTGATTAAAAAATGTTTAAACCTGATATTTAGAAAGTTCAAACTAAACAACGGGTTATAGGTCATTAATGAAAAACTCTATAGGTACCATTGAGTGCCAACTTGTGTCATTATTTGTTAAAGTTGAATTACGTTTTTTCATCAACAATTTCTAACTCCCAATATTAACTTTATATAATAAATAATACCATTATGTGACACAATGAAACTAGCTTCTCTTTGTTTCTCTTTAAAACAAATATTTTTTTTTTTTCAATTTTCATACCCCTATTTGGTAAACATTAAAATTTTTATTCTCATTCTTATACTCATTTTCAACCACACATTCTTCAATAAAATAATATTTTTCATCGCATCATTAACTTTTCCTTCTTTTTCAACCACACATTCTCCATCAATCTATTGTTCCAAAATATATTTTCCCAAAATAATGTGGCTCAAACACACCTCAATACTCATTTTCAACGACACATTTACAATAAAATATTTCGCACGTAAACTCAAAACTTTTTCCTATTTTGTAATCATACATTCTCAAAAAATAAAAAATAAAAAAAAATCACTATTTAAATATCATTTCTTTTTTCTCAATATTGGCCATCAAATATGGGCTCAATGATATCACGTAGAATTTATCGAGGACTATTAATGTAATAATTGAAAATTTGTGTGACCAGTGGCATAATTAACCCACCCAATTTCAAAAAGGAGCTATTTCCCTCTGCTACAACTTATGCCATTTCAAATCAACAATTCAAAATCTCAGACTCCATATCTCAACAATTCTCATCACACAAGAGAGGAACTGTTCAAATTCATATGCAATCTGTGCCCCAAAACCTCTACACAGCTTTCTGTTTATGAGTTCTGGAGAGAAAGTAAAAGAACCCTAGATTTCATTAAATTCAGAAATGGCGGGAACATCAAGAAATATTGACACGGGAGAATTAATAACGTACAGTAACAACTTAGTACAGATCTTGAGAAGCGATAAGGACATCAATTGCTTGGAGCAATGTTTGCAGCAATTCAAAACCCTCCAATCCCAATGTGACCAAGATCTCGATCACGTTCAGAAATCCATTCGAGGTTCAATTTTTCTCATATATTTTTGTTTCTACACAGTAATCAATTAATTTATGTGTATTGTACATTTTTAGGTTGGTGGAGGAGGGAGGGCTCTAGTTATTTGTTGATGGGATTTATTATAATTTGGTAAATTTATTTTCGCGATGCCGAAATGGACACTGGAGTAAATTAGGATATTAATTTAATAGGCTATTTCAGCGTTAATTTCATGTCTTTGCTGGGTGATATAACTTCTACCTATTTCAAAGATGGAGTTGAATGTACAATTATATGATTAGAATAAGTCATATGCTTTTGCATCAAATATTTTCCTGTTCTATGCTGGTACGAAGCTATTGTTTCAGAAGTCAATTATTTCAATTGATTTAGAAGATACCAGCGAGGAATTGGGTACAATACTTAATTGATTTGTAGTTCTTTCGGTATGCTTACTGTCATTAGAGTTGCTTTTCCCAATTCCCAGGATACCAGATTAAATTCAGAATTTTCAGTTTTTGTGTTGGCTTGTTGGTTACTTATTAGTAAGTTTATTTATAAGTAAATAAGTAATTTTTACATAGAACATTTCTTTGAGTAAAAACTGAAAATATCTAAGTTAATTTTTTCGAACATAACTCTTACGACTTACATTACTGAAATAACTAGTATCTTTTTTGACATATCCTAACAGGTTAGAAATAAAGAAGTTGAAGTAACTCTTAAGCACTGCCAAATAGGCTGAATTACATGAGTTTATGTTTTGGCATGGTGGTTTGATAGACAAATATGCATATTTGTTTTGGCTTGTCGGGGTATGTTACATTACATGGAAAATGCTTTTTGATTACACTATTTGAGTACCTGGGTGGGTGCCCTTAATATGATTTGGACCAAATTTTATGCCACGCAGATGAGAAAATTGTAGCTTGATTTGTTTATCTAACTAATCGTAAATCTTGCACGCCTTAGATTATCATAAGAAGATTGATATTTGCAAGCAGAAAGCTACAGCTGCAGAATCTGAAGTTGCTGTTGATGCTGAATTAGATTTACTACAGAAAGAGTCGGAAGATGAACAAGAAAGAGAACTTACGCTTAGGGAGGAGCTTAGATAAGTATTCGCTCAATTTTAGTTGCACCTTTCCGGATTCTTAGTTTGATGCTAACATCATTGATATACAATTTCTGTTTTGACCTACACAGAAATTGTCGACGAAATTAATGATCTAGAGAAAGAAACGGCCTCTATTGAAGAACAAAGGAAAACTTTGAAGAAATTTGAGAAAGATGAACTGAGAGCTCAGTAAGTGGTCTGAAGTTTTCTCAACCTTACGTTGGAAAAGGTGTTTACTTCAATTTCTTTCTTCATAAACCATAGTAACTTAATATAATTTTCTTTGATCTTGTAGGATGAAGCTGTCAATGTATGCTTCCTTGACAAATATCATTCCAAACGTGGACGATCTAATTAGAATATCAGGTCGTATCCTTCTTAAATATTCATATCATTCGTTTAGTGCTTCTGCATTTGGGTGTGATTTTATCTCCTCTGTGTTATGTGGTTACTGCATTTTCCTTTTAACTCGATGATTATAGATATCGTGGAGAGAGACAAGAAAATCTTAAATAACTTTGAGATTGACCCGGCAAAGCTGACTGCGTTTGATACTTGTAATGGCATTTGGAAGATGATAAATTTGTGAGACATATTCTCCGCAGTAGAAGTTATGTAACTTTTGGTGTACATCTACATTTATGTACTGAATTCTTGTTATGGAATCAAATGACATTTGATTTGAAGTTACAACTTTGTTCAATTACCTCTCATTTTCTGAGTTTCTTTGTGAATAGTATTTGAGTTTGAATTCAGACCCAACTTAGAGAGTAATAAAATCACTGACTTCATCAAATTTGACGTTAGAAATTGTCATAGTGACTGGTGGAAGGAACAGAGGACATTTTGGAGTAATCAAGAACAGGGAGAAGCACAAGGGAAGTTTTGAAACTATCCACATTCAGGCTGCTCTTGGGCATGAATTTGCTACCCATCTGGGCAATGTTTTCACTATTGTAAAAGGTACAATGCCTTGGGTTGCTCTACCAAAGGGCAAAGGTACTAAGTTGTCGGATAAACTAGTTGTATACACTTTGGTGTACATTGAGTTTGACACTCTTAAGTGTTGTGAAAATTCGTGTCATTGATTGTCGAAAGTGTTGTGAAGATCATTATTTAAAAAAATGCCACCTCACCAGATTGTCAAATTTATCTTAAAATCTAATGTGCATGTAGCTTGATTATAAGTAGTTGATCACTGAAAAGACCAGGAAGAGACTTGCTGCCCAATCAGCCACAACAGCTTAGATATAGAATCAAAGTTTGAGTAGAAACGTGTTAACATTAGCTTTTACTTTTTCCTGCTCGAATCAAATGCTTGATGGGCTTCCATTAAATTTAGTGTTAATGTTTGGTTGAGTGAATAATAGTGCCAAATTTTCCCCACCCTAAAACTGATCACAAAAGAAACAAGTTTGGGTGTAACGGTGACGAGTTGGCAGACAAGTTAGTTCACTAAATCGACATGTTTTGTTAGAGAGCACATGCTTAGTTTCTGGTTACTACTTTTACAATATGTAACATTATATATGTTAATAATGGGTTATAATCTATTTTTTCATGTAATTATAGCAGTTCGGATTTGAAGGGCATCTCTTGTCAAATCCTGAATATGAAATTGTCGTAAAATCGGTAATTACTACTTTTACCATATGTAACATTATATATGTTACTAATGGGTTATAATCTCTTTTTTCATGAAATTATAGCATTTCGGATTTGAAGGGCATCTTTTGTCAATTCCTGAAATATGAAATTGTCGTAAAACGAAGTTATTTAGTGTCAGATTCTGAACCCTATAACAATTCGTTCGTATTTTGCTTCCACATGAAAAAAGTAGTTTGTACAAGTCTTAAGTATAGCTGACACACTCCCAACTAGTTAATAAGCTCTAATACCATTATGTAACGATTAGTCAACTTATTCGAGATGTCAAGTCCTGGACCCATGACAACCCATTTGAACGGGCGAATGAAATCGATAGTAATTTGAACAGGTGCAATTCAGGACCACAGTGGACTCTACAATTCCACTCCCAAAACTCAAATTAGTTACTAAGTTTTCTATTCAAACTATTACATTATTGATGGACTAATCTTATGTGTGAGAGAGGGCAAGAGTCCACACAAACACAAAGCCATTGGAGGAAAAACCAACCAACCGTTTGACCGTGGGGTCTATCTTTTCCTTCCTTGAGCAATAAATTTGAGAATCTTTGGTTAGACAAATAAGTAGGAAAAGCAAAATTCCAAACCAATTGCTCCTACTCAAAATGTCTATTTCTTCACATTAAACTCTTCTTTCTCTATCACAACTTACTCCCAATTCATCTCCCTTGAAAAATTAATCTAATTCTTTGATGTTATTTTATATTAGCTTAATCATAAGGAGATCTTGGATTGCATATAGCTAAACTACACTATTTACTTTTTCCTCTCAATTGCAGTTTGACCTTCGTTGTAAGGTCAACGTGGTCACAAGGGGTGGTAGTCCATATTTTGTATAGGGTCGCCCTAGTTTTGAGTCCCTTTAACGAAATTAATATATTATTTCTTAATCTTTTATATTAGATCACGAGGAAAAATCTAGATCAAATTGGACTGTCCCACTAGAGCTTTCACATTTATGATTTATGAATGAATTCATTTAAGATTATTGAATTTTGAAGGCATTTTGTCTTGATGCTTGTTGCTTTCTGCTATGTCGGATGGTTTTTGTTGTTTAGTGCCATAAACTTCAACTAATAAAGTTGGGCTTAAGTGAATGAAAAAATATATATAGACAATGGTGAAAAATGGTGTTTGTGGAAATGGTGAGTAGATATTTTTGGCAGTGCTTTAGTTTCAGAAACTCATTTCTTTGTCCAACAAGAAAGGATATGCTTGTTAATGTTACTACAATTTTCAGACATAAAGCCAAAGGTAAGATGAACTGATTATCACGAGCATGGTCATCGTCTTGAAGTCCATCTTGTTACAAGATGATGAAATCCATTTGCATTATGTGTTTGTGTTCCATTAGCTTGTTTTTATGTCTCCTGCATCCCAGAAGAGAGACTCATTCTTGGAGGCAACTTACCGGGGAGTTCCTTCCTTACGCCCCCTCGGAAGCTGCTTCTGGAATGAGGAGTAAAACAAGCATTCGGATACTCTTTCTAACATAAATAAATTGAAGAATTGAATTTTGGAGGTGGGCTTGGATTTTTATACATTAATCTTTCATTTAAGGATGTCTGGAAGGTTCATATTATTGCTAGATTTCAAGAAGTAAGGATTGGTATATTTTGTTTTGGTGGTTATAAAAAGTTCATTAGCCTCAAATCATTTCTTTCTGTACAGGAAAAGGGCAAGGGATGGTTACACTTTACAAGGACATGGAGGATTGTGCAGGATATAGAGACATAGAGGTTATGTGGAAGATGATACACTCTTCATTCCCTCTTGATGCTCACAACAAAAAACGTAGAAAGAAAGTTCTATGCTGGAGATTTTGTTTCCGACCAAGTTGAACACCGGTGGCATGTTCAGTACGAGGATTAGATAGTATTGGACAAAATGAATTAATTTGGCAGCTGGGATGCACGTCCTCTTGCCTCTCTTTCAGCTTCGATTATATGTATCGTCTTAGTTTTGTAGTAATGACAGTAGCAGATAAAACTTGACTGCTATTGTTGATGTATTCATGACATGAAGAGGGCACAAACACCAGTTTCTCCATAAGATTACTTGGATTAGGCACTGCCAGCATCATGTATTTATGAAATATAGAATAAGATTACTACATAGAGCATTATCTTCGAACAAAGACTTCACCAAACATTGTTCTCGTACAAGATTTACTATTTTTCAGATATGTTTCAGAGGTTAAGGTTTAGATCCAACCTATAACTTCGTCTAGAAAATAACAAATCCATAAACTAACAACTTATTACAACTCAGAACTGATACGAGGAGACAAAAGCTCGACTATAATCAAGAACAAACAATACGAGGCATCTTCATACTGCACCATTGCCATTGTGGAGGAGCTTTTGGTCGAAGTGCCACACTCCTAGACATATACGAACAAGTACTTCTCAATAATAAGAAGAAAATGATCGAAATGTAGAGAAGAATATGCTTTAGTGAAGAGGATGTTTTCTTACCGTGTCCTTTCCCAACCATCCTTAATTGAGTAACATATTCTGCAATTTTCTTAATGGCTTCAACCTGGAAAAGTCGAAAACGATTGAAATAAGGATGTTCTTTTCTAAATTCATTAGTTCATACATCAGCAATTTACCTGCTCTTCCAAAAATTCGCTCTCTACGAAATCTACCATCTGGGGATCGTTGTTTCGATCAGCCACCTGTTTTATCAAGAACAAGTAATTAATACCTCAGCCTCTGCTAGAATTAGCTGAGTAACTATCATAAGATAAAAACATAAACTACATGTTTGGTTCCATAAATTGGACATCACTTTGTCATTTTTTTAGTTTTTCAGTCCAGTACAACGTACCAAACATGTCAAAGAGGTCAGAGAATGCTTACGCTGTGCAGGTTCAGAAGTTTCTCATTAACTAACTTCTCCAAGGACAAAGCAAGTTCCATTGCTGAATCAAGAAAACGTCTATTCATTAGAGACAGCTCGATAACGTAATTGACAATTTTGTTACATGTATCTATTCCTTAATCATGTCTAATCCTGTCCTGTCGAGCGTGTACCACATATGGCCCCGAGGACAAAAAACTATACTTACCATATAGTGCATCACCCTTCTCAACATGATTAAACTCCTCCGGGGGCATTAGCATCGTATGTAATTTCACCTTTCCTCCTCGTATGTTCTATTATTCATCAAGACGAATATAAAATCATATCATATATGCATTCAAATCCATATACAAAGTTCATTTTTTTTAAAAGTGTTTCTTTTAATTTCTCTACCGTATACCTGGTATTGCATTAGTTTCTCTGCGTGTTCTCTTTCTTCTTCACTCGACTCCTTAAAGAAGCTGACCAAACACCATGGCACATTCGATCAAGTCAGGAAAAGGGGAAAACAGAGTGTAATTGAAATTCAATAAGGCATTTGAGACTGTTTTAATTACTTGGCAAGGCCTTTTAGAGCAACATTGTCCCTGTCGAAGTATGCGTACATGGAGTGATACGCATATGACACGTTATACTCCACGCTGAAACGAAAAGAGAAGATCAATATGTTAGTAGGAGCAATAGTTGAAAGTATAAGAATTTTCAGACGTGAAATACAAGAAGAAATATGCTGATACTTCCAAATCGGAATTTCCAATAATAGATCGGAATCCCTTTTCCCATTTACTGCATCCATCGCTAGATTTACGTGAAGATTCAAAACAACTAGATCCTTATAAAAAGACGAAGTGAAAAGGGGATCGAGAACTCACTTGATTTGCTCATTAATTGCAGCCTCGCTCTCTTCGGAGAACCTCTGGCGGGCAAGTGAAAGCTGAGGAGCTATTGGGACCGTAAGATCACCTTTCTTAACCTCTTCAAATGGCTGAAACACCACACCTGTGAGTGGCAAACTACCCTTTTCAGCATAAACCGCGAACCTGTTTTCGCGTTTTTTTGGCAAAACAAGATTCAATACAGACGAAGAACACAAATTAGAAGACGCAGGGCTCAAAAAGACAGTCGAATTCGACAAGGTCCCTAAACCCGAACCAGAAACAGCTGAAATTGCTTCAAGAAACATTATGAAAAAAAAAAAGGCAAAGTCAAACAGATCTTAGAAAAGAAAACAATGCAAGAACAGATTAAAGAAGATGAATTCAGGATATGATTTGAGGGAATTGGAGTGAAGAATTATATAGAAGTGGGAAAGTAATCTTGGCCGTTGAGAATCCGACACGTGGAGTGTGACAATGGGTCCACATCGACAGGGCGTGTGGCAGGCTCGTGGTCTGATCCGAAATATAGTGGTACCGTGGAAATATCAAGGAAGACATCAAAATGAAAAGAAAAAGGCATCTTGGGGTTTTGTGATGTGTTCACACTAATGGGACCCTTCAGTTTTTGTCTCTACATGGCACGTGCCAAGAAATGACTAATCATATCCTCTAACGTGGTTTCGGAGCGTGGATGAAACGAGATTATTTACTTTTAGAAAAATGATAATCTTTTCATACTCGATTGTTTCGGTTTAGGTGGTGAAAATTATAAACTTTATCGCTAAATTCACGTTATTTATCTTTTAAAATGAATTTTCAAGACTCGATACTAAGGATGTGTTCGGTTGTGCTGAAAATTCAATTAAAATTGAAAATATAGTCGTTATTGGGTCTCACTTGTCTAATAAAAATCAACAATAACGACTAATTTTTCAATTTTAATCTGATTTTAATCTCTACCAAACACGTCCTAATAACATACGTAGATAATCTCGATTATGCTCTTCTCTTGTGTACTTCTTGACTTTTTTCCTTTCTCCAATCCAAATTTGCAACAAGATGGACAAATAGCAAACATGTTAAGATACCCAATTGTAGATTAAAAAAAGAAAAAAAAAAAAAAAAAAAAAATTTCAATTGCAAATTGAAAGAAGAGTTCTGCTACTGGGCCACCCTTGGCCTGGCTTTGAGCCTGGCCAAGGGGCTTTGCCCTTGAAAGAATATTAGTAAGCCTGATATTTAGATTTTAATATTTATATAAAATGGTAACAAATGTTTTAACAATTAGCACCAGTGGTCTAGTGGTAGAATAGTACCCTGCCACGGTACAGACCCGGGTTCGATTCCCGGCTGGTGCATGTGTTTTTTTAGTTTCCCTAGTTCTCATATTGGACAATGGTCCACGTTCTCATTTCTTGCTAATCTTTTTGATAGGCAAAACGTACACTTTGTCTGAACGAGATTAAAGTATGTTCCATTGCCTTTTATGTACCCAGCTTGGATGTTTCACGAGCACAATGGCATTAGAAGACCTTTCTTTTTCACTCCCACAAAAACAAGCAATATTCATCACTCTACATAACTTCAATATTTTGAGGAACTTTCCATTGTAGGTGTCACAGGTTTCAAACATGAATTGAAAACAGCTTGCCATGACACTGAAGTTCATCGTCTTAGTTGATCCCAACAAAGTTTAGAGCAATTTGCACTTACATTAGCCATAAAGCCACTTTTGACAAAGTCAATGAATTAATTGTAAAGGGATAAGAGCAATTCCCTTCTTTGTTAAGTAATTGAATGGT
>CAIGRF010075935.1:29014-45739 GCA_903798235.1 Fraxinus ornus | reverse complement strand
AAAATAATGAGATTTCAATAAATTATATGTTATCTCATAAATTATGGGAGCGAAATAATGTTGTTATAGACAATATTTTTGCCTTTAATGTGGCTCTTAATATTATGCAAGATGAGGATCTTAAACCACTGTCTGTTAAAGACTGTCAAAATAGAAGTGATTGGCCAAATATCAAGAATAATCACTATTCTGCCCAGCGTCAAACTTCCACTTTCTCACAGCGTCAAATTGAAGCGACACGAATGGGAAAATGCTGTGATGAAAGGGTTTGATTGCTCTTCCAAATCTTAGTTTATGGTTTCATATTTTCACACTGTTCTTCTTTCATACAATATAGGTATATCAATGGAAAGGTGAAAGTTTTAAAGTATTTACACCCACGTGCGAAATTACACAATTAAAATCAACAAGTAGCTTTTTAATTGTTTTTAGATGGTTAGATCAAACAAGTCACTTTATACTAAGTTTGAATACCATAAACAATAATTAAAGCAGTAAAAAACACCAAAGATGATCGCGGCGAAACTCCAACTTTGCAAAAAACTTCAGCTACTTTACCGGTTAGTAATCCATTATAAATCAAAGTAAACTTACTGTAAGTCTAGACCCGTCTACCACGTAGAACTTTTGACATCAATTCTTGCAGCCTCCCTTGATCCTACTCAAGGCGTGCTCCTTCAAAACAAATCTGAAATCCTAGTTTATACCTTAGCCTCTTGGAATGCTTGCTCCTGATCCCTAATCCTGACTCATGGTATCTCACTTTAGTCCTAAATTTGTGTTTCTGCAATAGCTCCTGATCCATGGTATCTATTTATCTCCGGTGGATTAAATGGATGAACTCCTCATTCTTCGGATTGGTGTTTGATCAAAAGATCTTTGTGGTTTTGATTTGTGGTTTAATGTGAAACAATATGGCTTGATCAACAAAATATGTTTTGGAAGAATCTATGACTCAAGTAATATGTAGTGGTTGAATCTTGGAATCAAAGAATGTTTTGGATCTTCAAAGTATTAATTTCTATGGAAAATTATGATTCAACACACTTTAGGACGTTCATATGGTGTATATTTACATTGGGTAGTGTTTAGGAAGAAAAGGAACTCAAAATCATCTTGGAAATTGAATATTACTGTTTCTCAGATAACCAAGTCGCTCAAGTGCAGGCCAGCGACAGTTGAGCAGTTGTCAGTATTTTTATCATAACTATATCTTCCAATATTCGATTGAGGTGATTCAAAATGCGTTGAAAATCTAACTCAATAGGTAGCAATTCTTCTAGAAATAGCCGTGTCCAAGTTCCAATGTTTCTAGGTGAAAATGTACTGGAAGTTGCGATTGAGAATTTGGAGCATAACTTGTGCAGCTCTTTGACATTTTTTAGACTTCTAATTACATTCCAATGATCATGTGTGATCTTCTTGGACTCTTCAAGGACTATACTACCAATTCTAACTCTCTAGTTATAATTAGGACTCAATAACTCATATTTTGACTTTGATTACAACTTAATAAAGTCCTAATACACTTCAATTAGGATATGATTTTGACTAAAAAATTGTTTGCTAATTATAATTTTGATGTAACAGTCTCCCCTTTGGCTTTCCGTGACAAAATCATTATTTCAAAGTCAAAAAGTCCAAAACTACACAAAGACAAACATTCCAAAAAATTCTTCAATACTTAACTCTTAACTCTTTTGCTATAATTAGGACTTCGTAACTCATATTTTGACTTTGATTACAACTTGATAAAATCCTAATACAATTCAATTAGGACGTGATTTTGACTAAGAAAATTGTCAATTACAAATATAGAAATTGTTAATTATAATTTGGACTTAACAATCACCCCATTTGGCATTCCATGACAAAATCTTTTACTTCAAAGTCCAAAACTAGTAAACTACCCGAAGATAAACATTCCAAAATTTTCTTCAATACTTAGTCAACTTGTTTCCTGAAACAAATGGAAACCACAATACCGCGTGAAAAGCAAGAGGAAACTATCAAAACCAAAATCATATAACTAAGTTAAATAAACCACATAATAAAACACATGTAACACTGAATCATAGAATATAATGTGAATTATAAACTTAGAAACAAACCATAGAATTTATATGAATATGGACAAAATACAACACTATATCAATAATAAAATTCTAACAAATATGTCAAATAAAAAAATTTAAAATTCTCGCCCTAACTCATATAATCAACTCCCTAAAATAAATGTGCATCTCTCACCCTTTTTGTCATGAATAACAAAAGAAAGGCAAGTAATAATCATGTCAAACACAGAGAGGAATTAGTAACGAAAAATATGAACATGTACAATGATGCAAAAACATGTGACAGGAGAACAAGAATTTTCCAATCAACTGTTTTTATTTTCATGGATTTTCATCATTTACTGTTATTTGCTTACTTGTACACGTATAATTCATAAATAGTAAAAAAATTTCACATAACTCATTTTAAACATATATGGAGTAAATTGTATAAGCTAATCAATGAGAAAGAACATGTAAAAAATCACCGGTGAACGCGTATTTTTCAAATTATGGAGGCTAACTAGTGCACTAGAACCTTAAATAAAATAAAAAATAAAAAAACTCATATTAATTTTTTCATTTTATGAATTTTCTTTCTCCCCCTATCAATAAGCATATATATAATTTTTCTCTCATTATTTTTTCGTATCTTATATGCAAACTTATCTAAATCAGAAGATCATAGGACACCTGATTTTAAGATATCCAGTAGGCTTAATATACCTGATTTTAAGATATCCAGTAAGCTTAATTGCTCGAGTCAAGAAAGCTACAAAGACAAGTATAAGATGTGTCTCACCATTTTTATATATTTCAAATTTTGAATCACTATCTTTTTCTTATATGAAGAATATACAAGAGCTCAGATCTAATAGTTAAAAGTCATTTCATATTCAAAGTCAATTCACCACATAGATGATCGCCCTCCTAAGTCTCAAACATGCGATCAAAACCTATACCAAATTCATAAAACATTCTATTGTGTATGGTGCTTATGATACACGTAACAACCTTTACCAAATACTCCAAACAAGTTTTAAACAAATTAATGAAAATTTAATTTACCATACATGACCTTTACTAGTACGTGATCACAAAATAACATGTCCCATATAAAAAAATCCTTTTTCTTTTAATAAATGATAAAACAAAACAAAAAAAAAATGAAACTCCTTATTTACTAAGAACACGCGTGCATGCACCTAAATACCTAATCAATGAGGCACACAAATGCTCTAATCACAAAGAGCAACACGAGGAATATCGAAATTATCATCATCACTTAGACTAGTGAGGTCACTCTTCTTAACCCAAATCTTTTTAGAAAAAGATATAATCTTAGTCAATTGAGTCATCAACTTAGTCAAATGACTCATTTGGTCAATCAAGAAACTAAAGTTAGTAGTTAGATCTTGATTGTTGTACCTAACCAAGGACTTACGACAAGACTTAAACACCACAATTATAACATGTGAGAAAAAAATTTAGGAACAACCCAAGTTTTATAATTTGAACCTTAGGTGGAGAAAATCTATGTTGTACAGATGATTTCGATCCTCGGACACCTACATTATTAGTTTTGTTCCTATTCAAGAGCTTACGATACTTAGGTCTTATGTGTCCTACCTTACCACAGTAGTGACACATGGGGATGAACTTAGGAGTAACTTTAGGTTTCAAGTCTTGAACCTTAGGCTTCGAGGCGATACAAACTTATTTTTCGAAGAAGAAGCGGTATGGGAATTTGTAGCATTAAAGCATACACCTCTTCTATCCCCAGATTTTTATTCAAACCTATCATGTTATCAATTTTCTTAGATCCGCTAGAAGAAGATTGGAGTTAGGTATTTGATTTTTCTAGATCACTCATAAGAGATAGGCCATAGGGGTTGCATCCAAGTTGGGGTTCCTCCCACCCACATCATTTCTTCCGTAGAGATGGATTGCCTCAAGAGATGCTCGATCGGCACCACCGTCAACAACTCAGAATCCTTGCTACTAGCCAGCTTAGTCAAAACATCTACGTGGGATCTGAGCTAGTTCAAATTTTTCAAAGGAAATGAGCAGGCTCATTACCAGATTGAGGTAGGCTGCCATGGTTTTATCCCTGGCTACGAAGTTTCCATTAATCTGTCCTACAATGAGTTAGGAGTCACTGTTGATGAGTAACCTTTTCACTTCCATTTCCTTGGCTAGCCTCAGGCCGATGAAGAATGCCTCATACTCGATCGCATTGTTGGAGGCCTTAAATCCGAATCGTATGGCATAGTTCAATTTATGACCCTCGGGGCTCACTAGTACCACACCTGCGCCTAAGCCTACTTTCCCGACAGAGACATCCACAAATAGGTTCCACGTGGGGGCTCGATGGTTCCATTGTTTCGTCCATTTCAGGGACATTGGTGAATTATGTCACGAAGTCTGCTAGGGTTTGGCCTTTAATGATAATTCTTGCCTTAAAGAGGATTTCAAACTCGCTCAATTCCACGGCCCATTTCAACAATCTCCTCGAGGCATTAGGTTTTTGCAATACTTTCCTGAGCGGGAAATTCATCAACACATGGATGGTGTGGGCTTAGAAGTAAGGCCTCAACTTAAGGGATGCAATTATCTATGCTAAAGTTAATTTCTCCATATTCGGGTAACGATTTTCACGCGCTAGCAACACCTTGCTAATGTAATAAACCCGTAGCTGGGTTGAGCCCTCTTTCCTAACGAGCACTGTGCTTATGGCCTCATTGGAGACGACCAAGTAAAGTTGTAGAGCTTCTCCTAACTTGGGTTTCGAAAGGAGGGGGTTTGTCCTAAGTGCTTTTTCAGCCCTTGGAAGGCCTCTTCACACTCCTCTGTCCACTGAAATTTCTTTCCTCCTTTCAAAATCTTAAAGAAGACGAGGCATTTGTCGGTAGCCTTTGAGATAAAGCGACTCAAAGCGGCCACCTAACCAATTAAGCTTTGCACTTCTTTCAGCTTCTAAGGAGACCTCATCTCAATCAGTGCCTGTATTTTCTCAGGATTTGCCTTTATGCCCCTTTGGTTGACCATGTACCCTAGGAACTTACCTGATGCGACTCCAAATGCACACTTGAGGGGGTTCAACCTCATGCAGTACCTTCGTAAGACTTGAAAGGCTCCGTTGAGGTATGTTATGTGGTCAATGACCTATAAAATTTTGACAAGCGTGTCATCCACGTAGACCTCCATCGTGTTACCGAGTAAGTCAGCGAACATTTTATTCACAAGCTTTTGGTAAGTGGCTTCGACATTCTTTAACCCAAAGGGCATCATCTTGTAGTAATAGAGTCCCATATCCGTAATAAAGGAGGTGTGCTCCACATCACTTGGATACATGGGAATTTGGTTGTAGCCGGAGTAGGCATCCATGAAGCTCAGAGACTTGTGTCCAACGGTGTAGTCTACTAATTGATCTATCATCAGGAGTGGGAAGTTTAGGACAGACCTTGTTAAGGTCAGAAAAGTCGATACATACCCTCCACTTTTCATTATGCTTCTTCGCTAAGACCGAATTGGAGACCCACTTCGGGTAGAGGCCTCCCTGATGAAGCCATTCTTGATTAACTTCTGTACCTCTTCCTTCAAGGCCTCGTATCGTTCCGAATTCAACGTTCATCTTTTTTATCTATGTGGGGTAACCTTAGGATTAATTTTCAAGTGATGGCAACTGACCCTGAGGTTGATACCTACCATATCGTCATGCCTCCAAGCAAAGATATCCCAATTCTCACACAAACAATTCTTGAGTTTTTCCTTAAATTTCGGGGCCAGACCTCTGCCCACCATTAACAGCCTAGTAGGGTCCGACGGGTCTACGGGGAAGGTTTTTAGCTCCTCCATTGGGGCTGTTTGGGACTCGATTTCGATAATGCGGGGGTCATTCTCATCAAATGTAGGATTCTCCTTAGGAATGTCCATGTCGACGTCGCTAGTTACCATGTTAATGTCCCTAAGCTCAGTCTTCTTGATGGAGTTTAAGTAGCATTCTCGGGCTCCTCTTTGGTTATATTTTACCGTTGCCACCCCCTGTTCAGTTAGGAATTTCATGCATAGGTGGTGGATGGAAGTGACGGCTCCAAGATCTTTTAATGTAGGCCTTCCCAATACCCCGTGGTAGGCGGACATGCTATCAACTATCAAGAGTTCCATGAATTTCATTGTTGATAAGGGTGGTTATCCCATCTCCACAGCAAGTGTGATCTTTCCCCTCGGGATTACGCTATCTCTAGTAAAACCGTATAGATGGGTGGTGATGGGAATCAACTCGTGGTCCAAAATCATTTTATCGAATGTCTACCATTATCCACCAACATCCGCTTTAGCCCATTTTGAGCCACCACGGCCCTTACGGCAAGGGCGTCACAATGGGGGTAATGAACACCTTCCAAATCTTTATGTGTGAACATGATGGGAGGTGATTGATTCATTAGGGAACTGCTGTCCACTATGTAGCTGGTTAGTGGAGGGCATTTTGCCTCTCGAGCGTAATTCTTTTGGAAGTTCCTTATTTCTCCACCAAAATAAGGGCCTCCAAAGATGGTATCGATTTTGTAGATGGGGGCATTCTCCACTCGATTTTGGTGGCCTCTTCGTTGTCGCCGCCCATCCCTAGTTCTGTCATCTTCATACTCTCGGCCTCATCCTCTATGGGGGCCTGTTATGTAGGCTCAATTGATTGAGGGTTTGTTGCTGGTACTTTCTCATAGGCCAACGTGCGTACGATATTTAAGGTAGCCGTAGCAATTGCTTGGCCTGAGCTGGGGACAATCTCATTGCCAGATTGATTCCACTGGTGGTCCATCAAGTGGGAGGTAAGTCATCTCCCACGCTTCCTTTGTTGAGGCTGGAGACCCCTACTAGCTATGTTTCTGTGATCAATCAACTCTTAGTTGATAATTTCCCATCTCATCATTTCCAGCAGGGCATCGTAGGTTGTGGGATCCTGATTTTGCACATCTCTCCAAAACAGGGCGTTCATATTCAGAACTCCTATTAGCACCGATAAGGCCTCACGGTCGGTAACTTGAACACAATATGTCATTTTATCCGTAAAGCGGGCAAAAAGCTCTTTAGAGTCTCACCAGGTTGTTGTCTCATGTCCTGAAGGTGGCATTTCCTTCCTTGCTCACTGCGAATCTCTTCAAGAAAGTAGTTTTGAATTCTGGCCAACTCTTGATGCTCCCAGGTGGTAGTCTGTTGTACTAAATTTCAACTGCTCCACTAAGGGTCAAGTGGAAAGCTCTGCATTTCACAGCTGGGGTAGCGCCTCTCAGACTCAATGTGTCTTATAGCTATTCAAATGTTTAGCTGGGTAGCCTCTCCCATTATATTTCGGTACCTTGGGCATCACATAGTGGCTAGGTACCAGGGCATTCCTTAATTCTCGTGAAAAGGGTAGGTTATCGTCGTCATCATCCAAATCACAAGATCTCTAGGGGCCATCCGAATCATAATTTTCATCAGCCTTATAGCTTGGAAGTGGCGTAGAAGGCCCTGCCTAGTTACTTTCCTCATCATCCCTCCTTTGACGTTCATTCCAAGGCGGACAACTCGGAGGGCATGTCCTTTCCTCAAGTTGCCAAGTTTTAGGAGGTGTGAAATGTGGCCAATTTTGAGGCATTGGAATTTCATAACGCTGCATATACCTCGATTCAACATGACTTAGTGGGTCAAACACACTGCTGGACCTATGAGACCTATTTTCTGGCTTATACTCTGGGGAAAAGTTGTCCTCCATATTGAATAAGGCATCACTGGGTTGGCTAGAAGCGTAGTTTGAAGAGACATAAACTCTCACTTCCCTCTCAATGGGGCTAACTCCACTTGCATGCCTGGGAGGACGGGCTCTTTGGCTTTGTACCTCCTCTTCTAGCTGGTATTATTCCTTGGAAGTAAAGGGAGGGATTGGACATCCTCCATGGCCATGCATTTGCATCAACAGTTCTGCATTGCTAAATTCTGGTTGTTGAGGCTTCTCATGTTGGCTGCCATACTTACCATTTCTCCAATAAGCTGGGCCACCATTTTTCTTCCACCTCGTCTATGATGGTAGTGGGGTGGACGCCGACCCGCTGGGGCGACTGTGATGGTAACTTCATCATCTTTTTACCTCACACGTGTCGAAGGGGCATCTCCCTCCAAACTCATCTCTTTTCAAGCCTAAAAACTTTGGAATTTTTTCAACTTTCGAGAGACTTCATCTTGTTCTTTTTAAAGAACAAATCTTTTTTCAAGGGGGATACCCAATCTATTTTCTTCAGAAAGCTCTTTCCACGGGATTGCTCGTGGATATAGTGTGGTTTCCCACAGACGACGCCAATCTGTTGACCTCAAAAGACGAACTCAACAGATGTCAGGCACACTCGTGCATACGTGGGCTAGGTCCAACACGTTAATGTAGATCAATGGTTGAGATCACTCCAATATTTGAACGTGGGAGGAGTTTAACAGCACGAGATATTTTCGTTCGGGTTCTGGCAAAGATTTTGGGGTACGATTGTATAATAATCAATCGATAAGAACAAGATTTGTAATTGTAATATAACTGTACGAGAGAGTAAAATGTGTTGCTTCAAGTATTTATAGTTGCATTAGTCTTCAATTGTTACATGGTGGGGGTATTTATAGTATTACAAAGGTAATGATAACCCTTGGATCAAATTACTTGTGGCCTCATCTCCTTGGCTGAAGCATCAAGTCCTAGCCATCAAATTGACCTTCCTAACTTTTCAAAGCATTTAATGTTCTTACATTGACAAGATAGGACACAAATACACTTTTTACAAATGTCACATCAATCATTCGAATAAGATCTTCATCATGAGTTCAATCTTTGCACATTGGTCGTCACTAGCTGAGGAACCTCTGATCTAGGAGGGTGCCTCGGAGTTACTTGGGCCCCAGATAACATCAGAGCCTCAGAATGAAGGGCCTCGGAATTACATGGGCCTCGTTTTACCTAGAGGGTGGCTCGACAGTTCGGTTGGATCGAGTCTCACAGCTTAGTTGTGGCAGTACCTAATAACAAGTCATTTTAAGACTTATCTGTATTTCATTGAGAACCATAATCCTATATTTATATAAAGAATAAGGACGGTAGAGATACAATAGTTAATTTCATATTATAACAAAAGCAACATAATAGAAGAAATCTATACAATTTGTGAGAGTAAAATTTGATGAAAAATAAAAATAAATTAAGCGTGGCGTAAACATAAGCCAATTAATTGAGAAAAATCCAAAGATGAACAAAAACCAGAACTCGTGTAACACTGGGAGGGAGTTTCTTTCACATAGCCGATAGCATCGACAAAATAAGTAGCTTATTAATCTAATTTTAATTAAGAAAAAAATTACATAAAGTAACCAAAAATTAGTAATGAATTTGAAATATATTCAATTTTGAAAACCTTTACAAGAATGGCATTTTTGGTTACGAGAATTGTACCCTTTTTCATTCATTTGTCCAAGGGAAAAGTCAAGTGTACATTCTTGGTACACATCTTTGTACACATCCCTCTCACATGTGTATGGGATCCACAATGGGCCCCACATTGCGGGTCCCACACACATGTGAGAGGCATGTGTACCAAAGATGTAAATGTAGCATGGTTCTTTGTCCAATGTTTATACAGCGTTCGAGATTAAGGGAATAGCTTCTTCGAGAAGTAAACATCCATTTTTTTCTTTCTATTTTTCATTTTTTTTTCTCTTTCTTCATTTCAACCATACATTCTATTAATAAAATAATATTATACATAAATTCAAAAAATTTCCTTACTTTTTAACTGCACATTTTTTAATCAATCATTATTCTAAATCAAATTTTTCTCCAAAATGGGTGTCAAACGCAACCTCTACCCCTGTTTGAAACCAATTTATTTTTCATTCTTATTCTCATTTTTTTTTTCTCTTTCTTCCTTTTCAACCACTCCAAACAAAATAAAATTACACACAAATCTAAAAAATTTCATCACTTTTCCACCACACATTCTCTCATCAATCACTATTTCAAAAATTCTGCTCTTATTAAAATGAGATTCAAACACACACTTATATTTCCGTCACACTCTACTCACTAAACTTTAAAATGCTTACAAGTATAGTTGATTTTCTATGAGATTCGACATGGATCAAAAAGATAAAATGAATATCGACCAGCTATTGATATTGTTAAACAAGATATAATTCATCTAGTTATCAAAAGGCTATGTTCAAGGAGAAAGAAGAATGTCAATTTCAAATTGACATAAATCATCAAAGCCTAATTTAGATCATACTCTTACCTTAGATCTAGAAAATAAAATAGATTTTTTTTTTCTTTATTTCGATTGAGACTGTAAAACCAAATCAAGAAAATAAAAAATATATTTATACACCGAATTGATCTCCTAAACATTGGTACTTAGCTTACACTAAGCATTAAGTGACGTGGCACGCTATAATAGGTAATATAATCAATTTTGTAAATAATCATTATCTCCTATCACTTATTGCAGTGTAACATGTCACCCGAGTGCTTAACGCTTAACATAAACTAAACACCAATGTAAGTGGTAAAATTTTCGATTTGGGTTTAATAATATTAATCACGATTAAAAAAATATAAAATTTAGAGTTGTCAAAAGGTAATTCAAGAAGAAAGAATGGTGTCGTATTCTATTATGGTATTATATACTTTAAAATTTTCAATCTTTGAACCATTGGATTCGATGAGTATAACTTAGTGATCACTTTGAAGCATTTTAAGCCCAATGAGTAAAGCATGATGGAGGTATAAGTTAGTGAATCGTGAAATATGTTGAGGGTGTGTTTGAGCCACATTATTTTGAAAGAATGTATTATGGAATAGTAGATTGATGGAGAATGTGTGGTTGAAAAAAATGAAAAATTATTGATGTGATAGAAAATATTATTTTATTGTTATTGATGTGATAGAAAATATTATTTTATTGAAAAATCTGTGGTTGAAAATGAGTAGAAGAATGAAAATAAAAATTTTAATGTGTACCAAACATGGGCTCAGAGTGAATTATGGAGTGCAACATATTAAATTTCAATAACCACTCGAAAGTACTTTCAAAGTTCAATGACTAATGAACATGGTTAGTGAGTGGTCGAGTAAACATGTTAAAGTTTAGTGACAATTGTAAAGTATTTAAAAATTTAATGAGTAAAAGTGTGACCAAAATATAAATTCTCTCATCAATGAAACATTCAACTCCAATATTTTGTGCAATTTTTTCTTTAATTAAGGCGTGTTTGTCTTGCATTATTGGGAGAGAAATGGTGTAATGAATAGTATTTTTTTGAAAATGTGTGGTTGAAATTTAAAGTAATTTTATTGGTTTTTGTGTAGAATATTTTATTAGGTGAATGTATGGTAAAGAATCTTATTGTATCAAATAATGTTTTGAATTAATGGTAGACAAACATAGGCTTAATAAAATAAATCATATTTATATATCCGACCACCCGTTTGTCCACTATTCCTTGAATACATGAAATGTGTCATCTCCTTGTTCGTCGTCAATTGTGTCCCTAAGCAACCTCTTTCTGATCCAACAATGGCGTCTCAAAATCCGATTCCCACTCGAACCCCAATGTACCCCAATGTCATCGACTCAAATTACCAAACAATTGATCCTCCAAATCCCTCCTCTACACCCCTGTACCCCACCATTGACCCTGTTGAGAACCTCTTCCCTCACAACTACGAAACTAACCCACCTTCCCCAATCGCCCCTCCCGAATCCATTGAAGAGGCTTACCTCACAATCCCCGGTGCAATCCTCCATTTGATCGACCAGCATTACTCCGTCGAGCTCGCCTCCGGCGAACTCCAAATCATCCTCCTTCGCCAGGGGGATAACACCGTCGCTGCCCTTGCGCATGTCGCGGATGAGACCCAATGGCCCTTGACGAAAGACCTTGCTGCTGTCAAGCTTGACCAATCCCATTACTTCTTCTCCTTCCAACCCCCTAAAGAAACTGAGGATTCTGACTCCAGCGATGATGATGAAAAAGAGAAAAAGAAGAAGAATAATAAAAAGAATAAAAAGGAAAAGGTGAATACGGAAAATAAGGTGTTAAATTATGGGTTGACGATAGTGTCTAAAGGACAGGAGGGATCGTTGAAGGAGTTGGATAGGATTTTGGAGACTTACAGTAACTTTTCAGTTCGGAAGTTGGAGGAGAAAGAGGTGATAGCGGAGGCAGGGGCAGTGGCGAGGGAGGTTACAGCAGGGGAGTTGAATACTGACAAGAAGAAGATGGAGGCAGTAGAGGGGCAATGCGCGGCCTACTGGACGTCGCTGGCTCCTAATGTAGAGGAGTACAGTGGGATGGCAGCAAGGCTGATAGCGGCAGGGTCAGGCCATTTGGTTAAGGGAATACTGTGGTGTGGAGATGTGACTGTGGATCGGTTGAAGTCTGGGAATGAGATGTTGAAGGAAAGGATGACTCCAGGAAACAATTCGGAGATTGATCCTAAGACCTTAGAGAGAATCAAGAGGTTTTATGGTGCTTTTGTCTGGTTATTCATCTGATTAGTAGTTCTGCGTATTTGATTTAGGTTCTGTTTGTTTACTTGTCTCTTACCATATGGCCTTTACTCATTTGCTGTAACATGGGATTGTCAGCTGTATATACCAAGCCGCACCACATCCCTTCTATTGTTCTACAGTGTCATTGTAGAGGATTCCTGTCTCTCTAAAAACATGATGCTCTTACCTTAAACATGATTTATTAATGGCCTAATGGCTTATACTTGAGACATTTGCATAATCGTTGTTATTTTCTTTAGGGTTAAGAGGGTGACAAAGATGACTGAGAAAGTAGCAGTCGGGGTACTTTCAGGAGTTGTGAAGGTTACAGGATTCTGTACTGGTTCTGTTGCAAATTCTAAAGTAGGAAAGAACTTCTTTGGTCTCCTGCCAGGAGAAATTGTCCTTGCATCTCTTGATGGATTTAGTACGTGAAACTTCCCTTTCACTTTTATTTTAAATGTCGATGCTTTTCTTGTGCACATTATATTAAGATACATATTTCGGTAAGCATTATAATTATTTAATCGTACTGGGTGATGTTTCACAATGAGGTGAGGGCTAGATAGCGATGCCTAGTTATAAATTAACAGATGCAGGATTGGTAGTTTTGACTTGTGCATGATACTTTCATCTTGCCCGAATCATGAATGATAAAAGAATGAACGCATCTATTCTCCTTTTTTATAACCTTTCCCACATACGTATAAGACTGAACAAAGAGGTTTGGTGGCATGTATATTGTTTCATCAATCAACATTTTCCAAGTTACAGATGATATGTAATTGGATCTTACATATTTTTGTAGGCTCTTTGATGAAGTTTGTATGTTTGGAAATAATATTATGTATTGAATTGAATTTTCTAGTCGAAAGAGAAAATTTTCCCCTTGAGAGTTAATCCAAGCGTCGGGAATAAAAAATCCCTGTAGTTACTTGTAGCCCCCAATCCATCCCTATAGTAAGAACAGGTAAGAGAAAAAGAAGAAAAGAGAAAACGTAAAACTGCTGGTTAGTGAAATTTCCTAAGCCTGTGAGAAAAGAACAATTTAGTTTACCTAAGCCTGTGAGAAAAGAACAATTTAGTTTACTAGAATTAAGTAATCATACAGAATTAATATATTATACTTGCTCATGCATTTGGAGCATTTAAATTTTCTACGTTCCTCTGTCAGGCAGAAAAATATGGATATTTTCGCTTTGAAATTTTTAACTACTACACTTTTGAAGACCAGTGAAAGAATAGTTTGCAAAATATTTTTTTACTCGTAACAAAGTATTCTGGAAAAGGTTCAGCTGGTATGTTTAGTCTGTGAGTGTATGGTTGTTTTTTCCCAACTGCGTTAATATCTAGAAAGAAAAAAAATGAACCCTAGTAGAAATCTACATCAAATTGCCTAAAGTGGCTGAGAATATCAAATTTTAGTCACTCTACCTAAACTGGTTTAAAATAATTTTTCGATAGATCATGAATAACAACTTGTTTCCCATCTTATATAAAGGAAAATATCCCCATCTCCTGTTGACAATATGGGGTTCTTATTCGGTTATTTCATTTGCTGTTAGATGATCTATGATGCATTGATACGACACGTGTATTCAAGAAGACACGTGCCGACACGCAATTTCATGAAAAAGTACCGACATACGTTGATTAAATTTTTTATAAGTTCTTCATTTAAATAGTATAAATTTAGTTTTATTATACTTATTTTTCTAGTTGAAATCTTTTAAATATGAGTACCTATTTGTAATTTAAAGAATATAATATTTCTAATAGAAGAAAAATGACCATGGTAGAGAGTCCGAGGAGTGTCGGTATTTGACATGTGTCTGACACATGTCGGATACAGACATGTCACACTAGTTGAAGTGTCCCTGCAGCACGGTGGATGATTATCTGTAGAAAATTATCCAAACTTGCTCATTACTTCTATCGCTGTAGTTAACATGTATTCTTTTGCTAACAGGCACCATCTGTGATGCCGTTGAAGTAGCTGGAAAGAGTGTTATGTCAACCTCTTCTACTGTGACGACTGGACTTGTCTCTCACAGGTAACCTTGCCATCTATGATCTCAAGATTCTCAAGCATGCACGAGTGGAACAGGGGACAACTGTTAAAATATCATTTCTATATGCACATGGGATATATCAAGTACTTGTTGATTTCCATTTCCTTTTAATTCATTGAGTGTTAGATTGACGTATCTAATTTATTGATCGTTATACATGGCATGGAATTGTGGCATACTTGGTATGGTAGATTGGACAACACTGGACAGTATCAACCAAGAAAAAGAAGCAACAGTTTTGCCAATTATACTATCTAATCCCATCCAATACTGAGTCTAAACATGCCATGCCCTTGTGGTCATGTATCTTATCAAAATTTAGAGAACTACAATTGTCATTTTGAAGGTGTGGGAAAGAGGCAGCTGAGGCAGCAAGCGAGGGACTGGATGCTGCAGGACATGCTGTAGGAACTGCTTGGACTGTTTTTAAGATCAGGAAGGCCGTCAATCCGAAAAGTGTTCTAAAGCCCTCTACCCTGGCTAAATCCGCCATCAAGACCGCATCAGCTGAAAAGAAGGGAAAAGGTTCCAAGTAATGGCTGATTAGTCAAAAAAAATTCTCCTGACTTCTTCAGGAATTTTGTGATCAGTCTGCGGGGCGTTTTAATTTTCCAGATTCATTAAAGTTAAAGAACCAGATAACAATCTTTGTTATATAAACGCCTTTTGTTGTTCATAACTATCAGCTTTTTATTTCTTTTCAAATTCAATAATTGTTGTGTTGCTTGTAGTATTATGGGATTGCTTAAAAGTTGTTGTAGCTCAAGTTTCTTGTTAATAATATATTTCAGGAAAGCTAAGGGTCTTGCATGGCCAGTTAGAATCAAAATTCTGCTGTGTTGATATCGGGCAGTCCTTAATTTTTTTATTTTTTTTTTCCTTCTCAAGTTGAAAGGACATTAATTGTCTGCTTTTTGATGGAAAATGTTGAATTTGAATGAAGATATTGTCTTCTTCTACAGTAGAAACCAAGGAATTAAGAAGAGATGCGAAAGGGAGATGGATCTTTAATGAATCCCCATTTTGATTTACACTAAATGGGGTCCATCAAGCATGTTTAGGTAGTATTTATAAATGTTTAACTTAGTAGTGAATAAGTGTGTAGTTCTTATATTGACGAGGTACTCACTATCTTTGTATCAATCTAGGGGTTCTGTGTGACTACAAAAGTTTCTACGTGGAGTACGCATGGTAATGACAAAAGAGTAAATTATCAAGACAACGCAAATGATTTAAAATAGTTGCAAGTTTCTGCTAATCTTTTGTCTTAAGTAGACTTTTAATTGTTTCCATGTATCACAAAGTGTATATTAACAATGTTTTCCTTGAAGTTTATGGTCCAAGAGAAATAGCATTACACATTGTCGCACGTTAATTCCTAAATAATTGTTATGAAACTGATCGCAAGATATGGCAAATAATGAAGAAATAAAGAAGAAAACAAGAACACAAGAATTTACGTGGAAACCCAATTCGGGAAAAAACCACGGGCAGAGGAGAACAATCCACTATAATCAATAGTTTTGTGTTTACAATATCAAGATTTCAATAATCTCAATTGAAATCTAAACTCTCAATCTCTCAATATGTTGTTTAATCTCAAGAGAATAATATATGAATGTTATATTATGGAGATACAATGTGGTAATATATATGGAACATCTTATTGGAGTCCAAAAGGGAGTAGAAGACCCAAAAAACGAGGAAAAACCAGCAAACCCAGTTTTTCACGTAACCGGGCGCCTAGGCGCCCAAGCTGGGCGCCCTGGCGCCCACTGCTGGCGCCTAGGCGCCAGCACTTCTGCCCCAACTTTATTTGGGGCGCCTTGGCGCCCCTTCCTTGGCGCCTTGGCGTCTCTTCCTCGGGATTAAACTTTCAAAACTTGCCTTAACCATCCAAGAATCCTTTTTCAAGCCAAACTCATAATTATCAATGAAATTTGATCTCCATAAGTTAGGATTCTTCAAATCCAAATATCTTAGACTTCCTCCAATCATCCAAATACCAAATCACATGGAATTTGGATCAAACCACAA